>VUQJ01014722.1:2795-16556 GCA_015108635.1 Andinoacara biseriatus | reverse complement strand
GGGTACAGGATTAAATCTCAGTGGCCTTTTAAAAAAAAAATTTCTTTCACGATAATATAATTTCAGTACAGCGAAAAACAACACAGATCACCTCAATACAGAAAAAAGGGCAAACACAGGTTGTGCAGGAGTAACAAGACGTGGGATACACCCTGGACTGGTTTCCAGTCGGTCACAGGAATAACACACTGAAACAGGCAGCAATTCCCTCTCACACTCACACATTGTAGAACTTGGAAAGAACCCACACAACTATGGGGAGAACGTGCAAACTCCACACAGAAAGACCCCAGGCAGGATCTTCTTTCCATGAGGCAACAGTGCAAATCACGCAGCACTGCGCTGCCCTTTCTCAAGCCATAATTTTATATAAATAATAATAATAATATGAAAAAAGCTTTGTTAAAATCTGATTGCATTAATCATGGCGGTGCATTTGTTAAGGGATCTGTATGCAAATGGTTGCTAAATTTAAAAGCCTCACAGACCGAGAGAAGTGACTGTTATGTGGGTGTGCGGGTTTTTTAGCAGTTTCACAATTAAACGTTTAGACTCTGAAAAGGTCTCCAGAAATATATACAGTAGGTCTCTACAGTGAGTCACACGATAACTCAACTGGGATTAGGAAAGAAGAAAAACATAAATTGTGCTAGACAAAATGATTTTGGAGCCTTTTCCAGACGATATTGTGTGGTTGTCGGGTCTCTCTCGATTTCACACATGCAGCCAATTTAGAATCACAAGTTAACCAAGTTAACCAAGCAGACCTTTGGTCTGCGGGAGGAAACCCCTGAAAACAGAAAGGCCCGTACCAACATCCTCTTTCAGCTGGAGGTGAAGAATCAAATATGTCAGCAGAAAGACGGTTAAGCGTTACTTTGCGATAAAGATGGCATTTAGACACAAATTTAGTTTGACGGCAAAAGCTGTGCATAAATGAACCAGCTTTGCATGAAAGATCAGGCCCTCCGCTGTTTGTGAATCTGCAGGTAAAATACATCACGTCACATCATCAGCAGTGACCTGGCTGTCCTTCCTCACCTGCGTCTTATCTTCCCATCGCAGATACAGCATCCATTAAGCAGGGAGAAAGCCTGCTGGAATTGGTCTGAAAACACGCAGATTGTGGATTTATGCTTATTCTTACTTTGCCCTTCCTTACCTTTGCGTTTCTTGCCCTATCTTCACTCTGCTGGTGTGCTTTGATGAGACCGCAGAGAAGCTGAGCTGGGCGCCTGTACTGCAGGGTTTCTCTGTAGCTCAGCAGCATTGTGGTTCTGCCCTCCGCTAAGGACACACAAATGAGTTTTTCCCTCCAGAGAGAAGCCTCAGCACTCCCGTGAGGGGTGCAGAAGGCATTTGTAGAACCGCAAATCAGCAGGTCTTAGATGAGATATGAGGAGGTTTAGGTTCCTTTTGCAGCGCTGCTTATAACTTTCTGTTTTTGTTTTGTTTTTTAAGTTTGCTATAAAGGCTTGGAGAAAACTTTTTTCGTGACCTATAACAGCAGACAACCATCGATCTGTCCGTCTCAACCCCTTCTGTTACAGTCACACTAAGGGAAACAATGGTTGGAGCCCACAGCAGAACCAAAAATATTGCGACTGTGTGCAATGAACGTGCAATCTCATCACCTCTGAAATAGTTGCTCTGAGCAAGGGGTCAGGTCTGTGACCAAGCAACTGCATCAAAACAGCAATAAGACAGACCCAGTCTGCTAACAGTCTGCTAACAGTTTGCTAACAGTTTGCAATTGAATGGGGTCAAGTTGACAAATACATGCAATCTGTTGTGATAACATAGCAATCAGCTGATATTTTGTCATATCCACAAAAATTCACATTAACTACTTGTATTTAGAATCTAGCCCGAACTTCATAGATATGAAGCAGCGTTTCAGGAATTCCTCCACAGATAGTGACACAGTTGCCTCTGGACAGCAGTTTAACCCCAGAATGACCTGGGTGCTCGGCAAGCTCTTATATAAGAATATAATCAGAAACTGAGTCCCGTATTGCAAACAGATGCATTGCAGATGAGTTGCACTTGTGCAACTTAACCTCTGATCAGTTTAGACGCTGCAACTACTCACAGTCGGTTGTTGAATGCGGAAAAAATTTTACTGGGCAGCCATCGATTTTTCCTACTCGCAAGGAAGTCGCCATCCTATCTTTACTCTAGTGTGACTGAACATTATACAGTTCAAGTTCACACTGGCTTTAATTTTAAGGTGGTTTGAGCATTTCTTTCAGTTACCTGCTCTATTCACACTTTGCTCAATATGACAGTGCAGCTTAGCTCTAAGGAGCTGGCAGGATGAAGACTGTTACGCTTCCATTCCGACAACATTTGCGTTCTTTTTTTTTACGTTTGGTACGTTTGCAAGGTTTTCTTCAATCTATAAAGTAAAGCATTTGGCAGTTCACCAACATAAAAAATGACTAAATTATAGACAAAATTCTGTCAGGCAGAATCAGGTGCTCTTGATGATAAAACGTGTCAGTGACTTTAGACGTGAGGAACGCTTCCCGCTCTGTTTCAGCTTTATACCTCTACAGATGTGTTCATAACCAGTAAAATTACAGTTTTTTTTACCGTAATCCAGCAGGGAACTCTACTGAAGTGATTCAGGATTCTAATAAATATGACAGTACCTTGATGCATGATAAGGTGCAATTTAGAATCAGTCTGAAAATGGTTGGAAAGACGGATGCTTGGAGATTCCAAGCAGCTGTATTTTGAATGAGTTTAAATGCAGAGTGAAAGAAAAGGCTTTTTTAATAGACCGGTGAAGAAGCTACAGTAAGCTGTTTGACTATTCACTAAGTACATCGACAGTCTGCTCCTTCCTACAGTGGTTAAAAAAAAAATACACAAAGTAGTGGTTTTATTATCAGGTTTTTGAAATTTACACCACGGTCATAACATGGAGATTCTTTTAAAGTTCACACAACTGTCAGAATGATGCTTCTGGTGTTTTAACCTATAGATGAAAATTCATCCAGCTTTTTAAAGGCGCTCAAGCTATTGATTAGGTCACTAAATGAGAGCATACTGCAGATAAACAAACTCTATATGAATAACACGGTTTCACAACCCGTGGATCAAGCGGAGCATTTGATTCAAGGAAGCTGAGGTTAACCCACACTCTAACTTTCCAAGACGCTAGCAGGTGACCTCATAACAACGAGCCTACGCAAGACACGCAACTGTTTAACCGACCTTTTTCAGACACTTCATTGTCGAGGATTTATCCAGTTCTCCTTTTTAGGTAGTTTTCAGGGAATCCAGGCAGCCAAAAAGGTTTTTTGGGGAGCGTTTAGTTTCCCTTTATTAAAACCACACACTGACCTTTATGGATTCAGTCAAACACAAACACCTTGCCTTAAAGCATTTTACGTTAGGAAAACTATTTTGACTGTTGTCCTAATGATTGTGAGGTGACAGTAGAAACTGCTGCCATGGATCTGATCAGGCAACACAGCTGAGCAACATTGCCCCGTAGACTGTATATAAAATATAGCGGTGGATAAAGGGACATCACTATTGGTTGTCAGCTAAACATTTTGAAGCATCAATGTTAGCATTTTGGTTGTTACCTGTTGGTCTGTTGGAGCCAGAAGTTACCATATTTGGACGAGATGGTCCAAGTTTTCACCTCAAGCTGGCAAAAGTACTGAGCCACTAGCAAGGAGCTCCTCCGCCATGGAAACCAATGGCACTTTTGCACTTAATTTTATACACATGTGGCAATGGGACTGAAAACACCTGAATTAAAAGATGTGGCCTAATATTTCTGACCACATAAATGTACCTTGGTGAGGCTGTAACAGCAAACTACATGATGTCTTCTGCACAGGGATCAGCTTTCAGCCCTGGAGGTTGCTGCTTGGTTTTGGGTCACTGTGGGGACAGCAGCCAGTGCTTCAGGGCTTCCAATGTAGCTGGCAGAAACCCCAATCATTTTAAAATATATTTTAACAAGCTAATGAAAAGATAAATTGACCTTGGATTTAGAACAGATGGTGTTAAGATTGCATTTCAGCAAATGCATTCCCTGGCTTGTTCTATACATGGACTTCTTACCTGCATGCAACCAAAACCTGCTTAAATGCAATTAGTCAATATTAAATTAAATATTAAATGAAAGCCAGAAAGATTCTGGTTAAAAGGTCTTGTTGCTTTCCTGCAGGTTCTGTCTAATTGTATCAGAACTAATGTGATAAAGAGACATGGCATTTAAAGCACCCCAAATAGATGAACCAACTAGCATCCAAACCTGGAAACATGCATGTATTGGTTGCTGCCCTGACATATGTGCGCAGTGACAGGCATATCTACTTATTATCACAGTAAAGATATAGGTAGTCGAGTGTTCTTAGTGGTTTTCTTGGTTTACTGTATCCATAAAGTGGACTAGCATGACATTTTTAAGTGTTTGGGGATAAGCTAAGCAAGGGTCTGTTATCATGCTCTCAGAATTGAGTTGTTAGACCGTAATAGTGTAACTTTGTGCACGTATACTAGAACTGTAACTTTTTGTTCTATACATGCAGTTTTTATGTCCAAGTGACCGTGAAATGGCTCTTTCCCACTTGTCCAATTAACTGGTCAAAGGCGCTGCCAAGATACCTTCTTCTAGAAGGCCTTTAATCATTGGATACAATGTATTTCTTACGTAAAACTACTTTTTTTCATACTTTTGGCACATAAATAGTCAACAAAAGCAAGCGCAGCTCCAGAGCACCCTAAACTAATGAGCTAGCAGTCGATCAATAACAAAGAAGGGTGGCCTTCTCCTATAAATTTAAACAGTACATCAAGCGAACCTGCGTTTTGGACTTGAAAGCTAGAAGCATGGATTTCAAAGAACCAGGGTCCACACAGAGACCACATTAGCCCACGTGGACACTCTCTACATGGCAGCAGCTAATAAACATAAATCACTGATTTGCACAGATCAAATTCAGTAGATTCAAGGGAAGATGTTTATAGTTAAAAAAAAAAAGAAGAAAAAAAAAAGCAGGAATTAAACCTTGTGGTAGCATCTGGGAGTTTTCACCCAAACATGAAAGGGTCGCAACCTCAACTGGCCCTGCTGTCCAGCCATTAACCTCCACCACCACACAGCCACTGACAGGCATGCGTACGAGTCCAGACATACAGATGAACTGCTGCAGATGCAATAAAAGTTCTTGCAGACACTCGCAGGCACAGGGGCTGCCATTGTACCAATATAAATGCCCCTCACTCATTCATCCTACATCTGCCCTGCAGTCACACCACAGTTCAATCAAAAGCTCTGGTGTCTCTTTGAGGGGACCCCAATAAGCTTTCCTGCAAAGCTTCTTTTTTTTTTCTCCCTTTAAACAGTTCCTCAGAGACGCAGCACGGTGCAGCAGCATGTCTCAAACAGCATATGCACTGCGAGAGAAAAAAAAGTCACACTCCATCAGGAATTTTCCACCTCGTGTTCACTACGACTGTGCATCTGTTGTTCACAGCTATCCTGTTGAGAAACATCAGCCATGTACATGTGGAGGAGAAAGCCCTGCGTGTTGGTAGTCAGTCATGCGTCCACAGTAATCTCCCTGAGTGCTGCTTGTTTCTCCGTAAGGCCTGACTCAGACAGAGATGACCTCACCACTGAATGGCTGCTTGTATGTTTTTGTGTCGGCGGGGTTGGTTTTTATGGAGGTTTTGTGTGTGTAGGTGTCGGTCCGTTTGTGCATTGTTGGTGAGAAGACCTAAAACGGTTTGATTCCTTAACATCAAAAGTGCTGCTGCTTGAAGCTTCATGCAGAATGATTAAAGGATGAGTGGACATTTATAAAAGCATCGCCTACTTGTCATGGGTTAAAAGAGATGAAATGAAGGAAGATTATCGCGGATGCGAGCTAACGCTCTCGGGGGAACTTGCATCATCCCTCGGCTCCTTCCACTCCTCCTTCTCCCCCGTCTCTGCTTTCCGCCTTCATCATTTCCAGATCTCTGAACCTTTCCTCCTCAGCCTTAAGAAGACAGAAATACAGGAATGGTGTTGGGGTGGGTTTTTTTGCCTCCTTCAACCTTTCTCTCTCCTTTGACTCTCATGGTTCCTTTGAGTACTGCACACTGCTGTCACTCTGTGTGTGTGTGTGTGTGTGTGTTGGCTGTGGTGCACCACGCTGAGGGCCTCTTTATTTAAGAAATGGCAGCTGCACAGAGAGTGAGGTATAGAGAGAAAGACTTTCTCAGTAAGAGCACCCTCAGTACCTTCAGTCGCTTGTAGCCGTTCACATGATATGTTAGCATACGGCTATATGCTGCAGTATACGCACACATACGTATGCATCCAGCTTCAGCAACAAAGCCTAAATGATGCACTGGATGTTGGCTATTATTATCAATTTTTTTGAGCTTATGAAATAAGCTCTATTAATAGCATAGACTGCATATAAAAGATAGAGGTAGCCATGTAGACTAAGAAAGTGCTCGTGGACTTGCTGCTTGCAATTTGGTTGTGTCATAAAGCTCAGCCTGCTTTACTGGTTACTTCTTTAAAAATGGGACCATAATTTACAAAATGAATACTTTGCTGCCTTCAAGAAGATCTCACACTAGAGATTAAGACTAGTAACTCTTCAGGAAAATGTTCAGAGAGGTCATAAATCAAGCCAGAAGTAGGGCAATTTCCCCATAAACCTCCATAAATTGGACTCATTTTGCAAGCTGTGTATTTGCCCCCTGCTGGCCATGAGAAAGAATGAAGGTTTAAGGTTTGAATTGGCTTCATTTTTCAGACCTGAAAGCTAAGTTCATCTTTTATATACAGTCTGCGGTTAGTAGTAATGTCATAAAACTATTTGAGGTATACCATACTTTAGATTAGAGTGGAATGGTCCCACAGTAAATGAGTCACAACCCAATAAAAAAAAATCTTATCTTCTGTGTTTAAAAAAAATTATAATTAGCTGTTATTAAAGGACATAATTATAAACTGAAACAGAAGATGTTGAATTGACATCAGCTGAACCAGAATTTATCAACAGCTTTGAAGCAGTTATTAGGCTTAGGGTCTGAAGTGACACTGCCATGTTTGCAAGGCTGCGTTCAGGCTGCGTTCAGGCTGCGTTCAGGCTACGTTCAGGCTGCGTTCAGGCTGCGTAAAAATGGTGAATGTAGCAACCTACTCTGAAAACTGAAGCCATTGGGGAAGTGCATTAAAGCTGCATTCTCCCCAGCGGCCTGTAGGGGCAGCTCAAGTGGATGCAAAAACGTGTAATTAAACAGAAGTCTATGAAAAAATGACCCTACCCTACTCACAAGGTTCAGGCCCTTTTAAATAAAACATGTTGTGCTTTTTGTAAGTATCCTTTAGCCACTTTTACTCTGTAGCAATCAACCCAAAAGTTGAGATATTTCACTAATTCAGTAAAAAAAAAAAAATGTAATGCACCAATTTACACTGTCAATATCTACAGCTAAAAATACCAAACTTTCAGCTGAGAAGCTGGAACAAGAAGGATGATCACTTCAGCATGACGAACCGGGGTTGCATGGTCTGCTTGACATTTAGTCTTACCAGTTAACTGAGTTGCATCGTGCTTGTTTGCTTTCGATATCCACCAATCAGCCCATCTATGGTATTCATATGCGCGACCCTCTTTGTCTCCCTTTCTCGAATCTAACACTCAGTTTCTCACTTCCCTCCGTCTTCCTCTTTCTGTCACACATCACGCCTCTTTACTTTAAACACTTCATCAGCACGAGCAGAATCAGCGTGTGCGCGATACGGTGACTCACATGTACCCTTGCTGATCGCCCACAGGTGCTGCTACTGTGCCGCGCTGCAGAAAAGAAAGTCTTTTGATGAGACGTTATGTTGCGTGTGCGTGCGTGTGTGTGTGTGCATGTGTGTGTATTTGTGAGTCTGATGCAGCTAACCTGATAACTACCTCCGCTGAGTTCTGATCAGGTCTCCGGTGGTCTGCTTCCTGTCAGTAGGCTAAATAGGATTTCCCCAAAATCGTATTTTGCTGCCCTGCTCTCCTTTATGAGCAGCCGCAGTTCGATGTAATATTCGCTTCATTTACTCTGCCTCTGTAACCCTTTAACAGTGCTGGCATCAGCACCTTCAGTATTTATAGTGTGAACCTTGAGCTGCTGTTCTCTTTGTTAAAGCATCTTCGTAACAACACTTTCTCACCCCTCCTTCTTTCTGTGTCCGCTATCTCGCTCTATCACGCTGCTGTACTGCCTTCGCCAATTTCACTTCCTCCTTATCCTCTGTCTCCCTTTTACCTTTGTCATTTCTCTAATCCCCCCCCTTCCCTTCCTCTGTATCTCCTGCAGAACCAGACTGGGCGTCGCTGACTTTGGGTGTGTTTGTTTGCCAGGCCTGCTCGCTCCTTCACCGGAGCATCCCGCACATCACCCGGGTCAAGTCTGTCCAGGATACGTGGGACGCCACCGAGCTGGAGGTAGAGTGGGAATGTCAAAAATCTCTCCCTTTAACCTCAGACGGCTGCTGACATTTGATGGGTATTTGACTCGTATCATTTTGCCCACCTAATTTGAACAATAAAATCAATGTGTACCGCAGTATTCCTGAACTCCTAGCGAGAGCGATAGAGGACTGAAGCTGCTGTTATGCTGCTCGCACTACGCCTCCACAGCCTTAGATGGGTTGGGGTCACAGGGAAGCAACAGCCATGGATATTCTCTAAAGAATGCAGGACGAGATGTAACATGAACAGGTGCAACGCACAGTGTTCATCGGGACAGCAGCAAATATGGAAACAGAGCCAACTTTATATTTAATTACAACGCTGATAACGTGGTGAACGGAGCTTTTAATTTTAAACACTTCCACCTCCTCTGTGCTGGAAGAGGCCTTCAAAGGCGCAGAAACTGTGGGCTTTTTGGGTATCAGCTGAGCCATCATGGTGTGAAATCTAACGGCCAGCGTCTATTCTTAAAACGTCTTTAATAGGTTCATGAAAAAATTTAAGCCTTAATTGTCTTAAAATTAAACTACAGCAAAACATTTCCATTCGTTTTACAGTCGTGTTTGAAAAAAACTATAAAATGTCAATAAAATAGTGATTGCAAAAGCTATACAATCAGCTCCAGAAGGTAACAAACATGGTCAACATGTTAAAGTGAGCTACTCAGATTAGCTGACTAGCTAACAGCTGGCTGAATGCTAATGGCTGTAGCTGCTTTTTGTTTTTTTTTTATTTTGTTTTTTATTAACACCCGTCACTCAACGCAGCTACAGCTGCAATATTGCACGAGCATAAATAAGCATTACTGCAATCTAAATGGGTGACTTATATTATTATTAATCATCTCTGTTGTCAAGAAAGTGGCCTGTAGCTATAGAGACCAAAACCCTTTATGTAGCAAGCTGTGCTTTTAATATCTGTGAGTCTGACTCACTTCTAATGACCGTTTGGGGAACTTCAGTTTTTTGTCCTTGTGGTTTCATGTTTCAGTGCCAGAAGCTGCTGCTTGTTGTTGTTGTTCGCTAGTTGTAACATTGAGGCTAAAATGGGTAAAATGACTTCTAGTGTTTTTAAATTTTATACGCTGTGCTAAATTGGGTAATAAATAAATAATATAAAAATCCTGATCACTCGCCAGTTCGGCCTGGAAACGACCGGCCGTTCGGGAAACCTCCCAAACCTCCCGATGGCCACCACACGCACCTGGAGCAAAGCGTAAAAAAATGCTGTTTGATCTTTTACTTTCTTCTATGTTTTAGTGGTCGAAAACATTTAATGCTGGTCAAAAATGCATTTATGTAGTATGACTGGCACTAGAACTGGTTCTTTAATTAAACGACGTTGTGACATGAAAGAACCCTCACAAATAATGTAATGAATAAATTATTCCATTTTTATTATCAACTTTAAATAAAAAAAAAAAAAAACAGCTACTGCCTATTCAGTTTGAAACCCTGTTTGTTTGGCTAACAAAAATAAAATCTAATAAAAATAAATAAATATCAATATATTTATTTTTATTTTATATTTATTTTAGCTTGTAGCTATCAAGCTATCGAGTATTTGCAGACAAACATTAAAAAAAAAGGTAACCCACTGTTACCTCCCCAGGTGGTTTTTAGCATATTCTTTGCAATCTATTTCACCTAGTGAGAGTCAGCAACCTCCTGAATCCACTGACAGTCGGGGAATATGTGGCTGTATCACCTCCAGTATGGCGGACAACTCTCAAGCAATGGGTGTATGACATCACGAGCTCAGTAGAAGTCTGTGGGAAAAAAGCTTTCTGTCTCGACCTCTGGAAACACTTTTCTTAGAAATTTATGGGCTCAGTCCCTCATTTAATGGTAATGGACCCGTGCCTCTTTGTCACATCCAGTTTCTTTAAACCAAGATGATGCAGTGAAAACGTTAATCCCACAAATCAGTGGATGATGTTACGGTAGCTATGATCACCTTTTCTGCAGCCAAACAGCAGAGACTCAGAGAGGTCAGTGAAAAATAAATTATTTAAATCTCAGCAGAAGTGAATAAATTTAAATGTTAATATTCTGACTCTGAATTCTTAATTCTTCCTAAATGTTTGCAAAGCCCCGTATGTGCCGTATAAGTTTGCATATTTCACTGTATGCATTCAGGCAAAAAGACCATGGTAACTGAAGCTGGAGCATCACCATTGTTTCTATGGAAACAACCCAGTCAATGGACATTTGCTTAATAACATAAAAACGGAAGAGGAAAGATGTCACTTAGAAGAAAAGCTCTGCTTGCTCACACATTTGTTATAGTTTTTTTGTTCATATATATATATATATATAGAGAGAGAGAGAGAGAGAGCCTCGAACAAAAGACTGCATGATCAGATCGGGGTCAGAGTCTCATGTGGTTTTGATACATCCAGTATTGATTTTCCAATAATACTTAGATTTGCGGTGATGCCTGGATATCTGAATTCCAACCAGCTCCACAACTCTGACCTTCAGGCTCACTACGACTTCCCACTGAAAGGCGAATATTTCACAAGAATCAATAACGGTTATTAGTAATAATAGTTCACTTTTCCCTTGTGTGCCTTGAGATCACGTCCTGATCAGAATTTGAACAGAAAATATGAACACAGCCTGTATAAATGTGTAAACACAAAAATACATGTTTGGACTTTTCTGAGACTCTGCTGAGAATAAATAAAGTTGTTCCTTAATGAAAGAGTTGCAGCTGAAAGACTGTCAGTCTGTGACAATGAGGGACTTAGGGGCGAGGTGATGTGAGTCACAGGGAAGGTTGAAGATGTGGGAGGACAGTAATTGGGATGTTAAGGGGATTTGACTTAAGGGGTGGGCAGCGGGTGTGTTAGCGAGGAAAGAAAGGAAGAACAATACAGAGGAAGAGGAGAGAGAGTATTTGGAGATAAAACCTGAACCGAAGCACTTTATTGGAGGATGGGGAAGCATTTGATTGAGGTGCTGGAACACGCGTGATGTGCATTTGCGTCAGTGTAATTGGGAGTGTTTAAGGATGACTTTGAGATTACTGCTGAGACCTCTGGAGCATTTTTGGTCCCATTCCAATAAAACGTCAGCGATCGGAGGAGCAGTACTCGCTTCATTAGCTGAGCATGGCTAACAGAAGGATCAGTATAAATGTGCCACAAACATGTGTGCTAATATTTAATCTGCATGTGGGCACATTATCTTAACCTCGATTACTATGGCGCAAAGGTGCAGGCTCAAAAACACGACGCAAGAGACCACATGATACTCCAGAAAACCCATTTTAAATCAAAGGCTGCTCATACAAGGGCAGGACAAACAAACCAGGAGAAGACCAGGAAAAAGATAAAGTGCAGAAAAGAATTCCAAAGGATAATGATGAGGATATTAACAAGAAACTTGGGAAGAAAATGTGAGGAATATAGTTAGGAAACTATCTGGCATGTGACAGAGAGAAACTGGAATATATAGTGGGGGAATAATTGATCCCCTGCTGAATCTGTAACATTGCTCACTTACAAAGAAATGAACCGTCTCCAATTTGTCTGAGAGTTTCACTTTAATGGAGAGATACAGAATATCAACCAAACTTTTTCATCCTTACCCAGAAAACATGATACACTGCTGCTTATTTATCAGTTGATAAACAGAATCAGTTTTGCTGTTTAGATGGATATGTATGCGCTTAAGCAGATGGATGTATAATAAATTAGATTATAGATGAGGGAAGAGTCAGACAGCCACACACGTTATTGCCATGTAAATCACATTATGATGAAGATTAGGTTCAGCACTAACTAAAATGTCCTGCTGTGTAGAAGCTTAAAACCTGCAGTTTGCATGAAAGAGAGGCGCAAAAGGAAGTGGCCGTGGTGCAGAGGTGGTTATACTAAATGATGGTGATTGATTTCAATTTCATTCGAGGTGTCAATTTGATCACATCCTGTCGCATATAAATTTCAGCGTCTTTCTTTGAACCTGAACGTTTTCTGCTGCTCTTTGACCTTCACAATAAAATGCCACGGTGCTGCATCGCTCGCCAGAATCCCCAAAAGCATAAGAAGAGGCGTACTGAGGGTTTCCGACTGCTGGATTGAGCTAAGGGATTATCCCTGGATGATCAGTGCGGTGTTGCCGTTTCCATCCTTAATCCCAAAATAATATCAGGGTCTTATTGTCAAGTGAACAAATTCTGACATATTTAAGGTTTTCTGTTCTACAGCCTATTGTGTTTAATCTCATTTACAGCCAAATGTGTCGTTTTTCTTCCTATTATTATTGTTAATAATATTAAAGCCACTAATATTATTATAATAATGCAGTGTATGTCCCCAGATTCATTTGGACTACTATAAATGTCTTTTCCAAGTAAAGTAAAGCTTAAAGTATAGATTAAATTGATCTGGTTTCCACTGTACAGATTACTCTGTGTTGAATATAAAGCCGTGGACAGTATTTTGTTTGTTGTTTTCCTTTCAGTTAATGGCTGCAATGGGAAACGGTGCCGCAAAGACCAAATACGAGCAGAAGGTTCCTGCTTTCTACTACCGACCAACACACACTGACTGCAAGTAAGTTCTCCTTCTAATTGGCTTTCCAAACACAAAAGCTATAAAGCTCAGCCTTGTGTGTGTATACAATAATTTTAATGGTAGTTTTTGTACAAGCAGTTTATCTTTATTGTAAAAATCAATGGGCCTGCAGGAATCCCCATTTAGGAGCTCTTCCAGGGAAAACAACAGAAGCACCAGCTGTGATTTCTGTCCTCTCGATGTCCTCTATGACCACCAGTATTATCTCCAATGTTTCTATTGACAGTTTATTACCATTTAGTTTGCTCACATGGCAAGAGGAGGGAACCAATCCCATTTTGTTTCCCTTCGTCCCCTGAACGGCGATCTGCAGCGAGCTTTTATAGCTTTTGAGCTAAAAACAGCTGCGTTCTTGTTCAGGAAACAGCTGTAAATTGTATATTATGCATTAGTGCTCATTATTCTTGGATCTATTAGCTTAGCATGATCAGTGCTGATCGTGCACTGTGCAAGAGGAAACTGGGGTGTGATTAACATCTCTGATTGTGTATATTAGGAAACGTCACCTTCTCTTTTGTGTGTGTGTATAAAAGGCCTGTGAAAAGCATGATGTCTAGTACACACTACACTAACATGTACTTTTGAATCAGCTTCAGAATACTTGCAATTTGAGGTATCAAGCTCTTTTTTTTTTTTTTTTTTTTTTTTTTGGTTTGTTTTTTCTTTTTTTTTTTCTTCCCATTTTTTTTT
>VUQJ01014717.1:3379-17410 GCA_015108635.1 Andinoacara biseriatus | reverse complement strand
TGAAAACATTAGATATGATAAATATAGGAAACCAAACCATAATCCTTCTAACACATCCCTTAGTTATGCTGCTATAGGCGAAGGCTGCTGGGGGGGGTTCCCATAATGCACTGCTTCTTTTTACTGTGTTCATACTTCACTCTGTGTTTAATCATTCTCTGTGTCTCTTCCACAGCATGTTTTTTGTCCTCTCTCTCTCCCCTCAGCCCCAACCGGTCGCGGCAGATGCCCCTCCCTGAGCCTGGTTCTGCTGGAGGTTTCTTCCTGTTAAAAGGGAGTTTTTCCTTCCCACCGTCGCCAAGTGCTTGCTCATAGGTAAAGACCCAACAATACTGCAGAGAAAAACCCAAAAGTCAAACGACCCGTTTGACTTTTGGGTTTTTCTTTGCAGTATTGTTGGGTCTTTACCTTTACCTTACAATACAAAGCGCCTTGAGGGGACTGTTTGTTGTGAATTGGCGCTGTATAAATAAAATTGAATTGAATTGAATTGAATTGAAATCCAAATATTAACACAAAAACCTAAAGTTCAGGCACAAAACCCACAAGTCATGACAGACTCTTGATCATGTGAGCAAACCCCAATAAATTACAGTAGATAGCTACAGCTATCTACATGTCAAACACTGGTGAATGAACTGCCTTTTAATTTGGTGCATATTTTATTGATGATGCGTCATAATGACATTTGTGGTTTGCTGGTTTTTGTTGTAGCGTTTCCAAGATTTTCACTAATGATGTACAATATATCATCATATCCTATATGGGTTGGCAAAACCCATCCTAGTCATGGAAGCTGAAGGATTTGTCTTTACAGTGGAGACAGTGACAGTGATTAAAAAGCAATTAACAAACTCAGGAACTGTCAAAGCTGCAGTTCCTCTAGTGGCCAGTTGAGGGTGGCTCCAAAAGTGAGTCAATCTCTACAGACTCGCATGTTACAAAGTCCAACGTTACATCATTAAAAAGCTAATTTACAGAGTGGCGCATTAAACGTATTTGGCCTCTGTAGATAGTTTCCCTTCATTCCTGTTGGAAGGATATTTTTTTATTATAAATTTTCACCCATCCATCCTTGGCTGCTTTGGTTAGTTCATGTCTGACAAGGCAGCCAAAGCAGACTGAAATTTTCAACCTCGCTCTTGTTTATCCAGCAATACACAATCAACTCCTTTTTTGTGCGTTTCTTTAAGCAGCGGTGCCTGAAATGTTTCCCTTATTTCCTTTTCTTGAACCCTGATACATGGAGATAACAAAGGCTCCAGGTTTACCACCGGTGGCGGTGAACTCTCTGTCTGTAGTCGTTTCAGAAAATGCTTGACTATTTTGCAGAATCCTTTTTGTCCATACATCCGTATTGAATGTGCAGACCACATTCTAAACATTGCAGTCCAATGGAACAACCTTCAGTCCTACGGGTTCTAAAAGGTTTTAAATTCCATTGAAACAGAAACATTGTTCTCTTGATATAAAGGTTTTAATAGAGCACTTTCTCTTAGAGTGCAGTAACAAAATGTTCTTGCTTCTTCGAATTCGTGAATAACAGCTAGAAAGTGCATGATGACCGATCCCTGGACATCACAATATAACACTCCCTCACACTCTCCACATGCAAAAAAACTGCAAAGAAAACTGTATAAAATGTTTCTTTTTTTTCCATCTACATGTTTTACAGGTTACAACACGCACACGCAGGCACACACAAACACCGACAGTCAATTACACCTGCAGAGGGAAAGAGCTCCGCAAGGCTTTTTACTCTGAGTCAGAAAGAAGAGTTGATCACCTCCTACATGCCTGCCATTCTTCTGCAAACTTCCCTTAACTGGATACTGAGTAACTGTGGGTTATCGGCTATAAACACAAAGCCAAATGTCAAAGCCACAGGTCGGCTGTAGTGTGTGTGACAAAGTGTAACAGTATGTGTCTTCATGTTTCAACAAGAACTCTGTCCTCCCCATCCTTTCCAATCTTACACACAGCAGTGGACCTATCGTCGCACAGGTTTACTCATCAACTCACCCGTGGAGTCCCTCGATTTGAAGGGATGCTACATTAGCTCTGGTAGGGGAAAATATATGAGGAGCTGTGTGGGACGTGTTGTTGTGAAACCTTGCCGTATGGAGCAATTTATGAGGATGAAGCAATGAATTGCTTTGGTAACCTCCAGATATATGCGAGATTTTTTTCAAAATGCTATTTAGTGGGTTCAGTTGAATATTGAACACATCGCGTCACTACGAGCAAAGCCACCGGGGTTCCTTCCTCTTGGGACTCACACACACACATAAAAACACCTCATAAACTGTGAAGAGATGTTGTTCAATGAACTGGACACATGGATACTGAAAGAATTCAGGCAGGCATGAAGAGATGCCTACCAAGGGTTGTGTAACGTTACCTAATTGAACACACTGTTGTCTGAATGGAAAATATGGAATTTATAAAGTGTGTCTCTAGCCTTACTGGCTTTTACCATATGGTACCGGATTCTGTACACTTTACTGACCTCACATTCACAGCCAGTTTAGAACCACCAGTTAACCTGACCTGCAGGTGTTTGGAGGATGGGAGGAAGGCACTGAGAGAACATGATGCCTGCACACAGAAAGGCCCAAGCCGGGGTTCAAACCAAGAACCTGACTGCTATGAGACACCGGTGCGACCCGCTCTACCACCATGCCACCCTACTGTACGAGCAATCTAAGAACCTTACGCCAAAAACATTAATCAGACTGTAATGTTCGAATTATTTTGAATCCAATCCAAATATTTATAAAATTAAGATGTAAAAATCATGTTTTGTTATGTACGTGAAGAAGTACCCGCACACATTTTTACTATTGAGTGGGAGCTGTGATACCCTTATTTTAAACTCCTGTAACTCTAGACTTGTGGTTCACAAAGTCAAGAGTGCTGCAGCCCGCTTAAAAACCGGAAGATCCCACTGGGACACAAACTTCAATATAAGAGCGGTAGTAGTTTTCATTCACTTTTTATATAAATAAATACATTTCTATAAATATGTAACTATGCATACTTGCAAATTGAATTTCTGTTATTACTGCGCCCCCTCTGCAGTGCCTTTGCGGCCCACCAGGGGGCCGTGCCCCACACTTTGGGAACTACTGCTATGGACATTAGACTAGACATGGCTTTTTGATGTGGAATGTTTAATTTTAATTTTTTTTCAGTTTTAATCAAAACTTCATTGTAACTAACAGCACATGCCAGAGCAATAAAAGTATGACATAATTTGTATATTAGCTCCTTTCAAACACGCGCTGGATCTGAACACGCCATATGTCTGAATGTCTCTGTAAACGTTATTATTCTTTTAATTGTAAACACATTAATGGATGCCATTTACATCTCTAGTCCATCTCTGAGAATTCATTTTTTTTTGGAGAATGCTCTGAACATCACCAACATCTCACTGACTCTATTTCTTATTGCAGCGAGATTAAGATAATCAGCCATGCTTCATTTTCACTGACTCTTCTCCAGGGTGGATTCTCCTCTTGGAGGGGCAGTGGCGTGCTGCAGCTCTGTGCAGCACACACTCACAGAAATACACACACACACACACACACACACACACACACACACACATACACAGACATTGCTCTTCATGACAGCACCAAAGAGCACTAAATGTTCAACAATGTGGCTGCACTTCGCCAGAGTGGATGCTGACAATGCTCGTTTTCACAAGTAAAACGGTTCTCTCTGTTCCTGTCGTGTGTCTGAATGATGCTTTGAGGAACACATAAATATGGCCCGTGTTGGAAGAGCAGAATGCCATCGCTTTTGGACATTTTTGTAGCAGCTGATGTTATTCTATTTCTGTGGCAGTTCAATCGTCAAGGCCAGCGGTTCAGTGTTCATATGTGTGGGAATCTCCAGTGTTTGTGACTCTGTAGATTAATTTGTTGCTATTAATGCTGCTGTTTATTTGAGAGACAGCAGAGAAAAACATCTTGAGCTCTCTATTTTGGCATTTTTCACGTCGTGCAAAAACGATGACTCAAAACAACATAAATAATGTAATAAATTCCATAAATTGCCCAGTTCTGATGGATTCCATGTGTCAACCAACTCTAATGACATTTGACTGCCAAATGTGTTGCGCTCCGACATCCCTGGATCCAATAGAGTAACAAGGAAAATGAACAGAAAAAGGACCACTGAAGCTATTTTTATAGTTTGTGGTGGAATAGATGTTAGTAAATCATTTGGATTTATTTCACATATTTTTTTTTCTTCTTTTCATTTGACATGCATTTGCGGCTGCGCCGATTGGGAATGCTTGAAATTTGGCAGTCAGAATCACTGCTACTGAAACTGGGATACCATAAATACCAAATTTGTTGCAAAGAAAACAAATTTTAATCAAATGAAAGTTAAAATCCCTTTGGTGTTGTGTCAGGAAGGGCATCAGGCATGTGCATGTACATTCAATAAGATAAGCTTGCTAATCTTATGAGGAACAGCTTTGGTTGCAACATCTCAAATGCAGCCAACATGCAAGAGGCAAAAACCTCGGTGGTTCCTCTGGGGCCATTTAACTGCATACATTCTCATGTTGAGATGCCCAACTTAGAACGTGTGTTTACAGCTTGGTACAAAATACCTCTGGCCTCTATGAATAGCTTCCCTCTTCATAACAACATATCGATCTCATACTTTTGAAAAGCCACAACCTACAGGCAGATTCCTGTTGATTTATTTACTTTTTCAAGACAAATTCTTTGCGTTTCTTGTTAAGTGAGGACGAAGTACATGCAATAAGCTTCTGTTATTCACATGAGCTCAAGGTATATCGCTCACATGAATCATTCAGTGTCATCATGAGTCCTTTGCATATGTCCAGCACTCTTGAACTCGGTTTTTTTCTGTTTCATTGCTCCTCTCCACCTCCTTTTGCTTTTATTAGAGCTTTCATTAGTAAACCTGTCATCACATCGTGAGATGCTTGATGCTTCTGCCCTTTGATATCCACCACGTAGGAAATTCAAAAGACGCCTGGAAAGCCTCTCACCGTCTCTCACACAACTCGGTGGCATTGTTGGGGCTTAAAACGTAGCACTGCGTTGATGGTCCCCGACGTCTGAAATGACTTAAAGTGCTCCTTCCATCTGCTGTCTGATCAGAAATCAGAGGACAGTTATGTCCAAGCTGCCGCTTGTCCTTGGACAGATTTTGTTTAAGTGACTGAAAGAGGAAGGGGGGATCAAACAGAATGAGGCAGTAGAGAAGTTCCATCAGCGATGCTCAATCTGCGATCATTCCCAAAGCCCCGTGCAAATATATGGAGTCTAATCCATGTGTGTGTGAATGTGTGCACCTGTTTGTGTGCCATTTCTGTCACTGTACTCTCCAAAGGCTCATTAATTATAGTTGGAGTTATTATGGAGATAAGTGTGAGCCTGACTATTGGTACTGACGATAAGAAGAAGAATTACCTGTTTTGGTGCTTCTGCTTCCTAATCAGCTGCCCATTAGAGATATCAAGGGGCTTTTATTATCGTGCCTTTGTTCTTCCGTGTCTCTTTTTCTTTCCTTTCTCTGTTTGGCGTTTCTCTGTCGTTCAGTGTATCCTCACTGCACAGGTGTCGGTTTGAGAGGGCTGTAAAATGTGTGTTTCCCATCGTAATCCAGTGCCTATCATAATAGGACAATAATCGTCCAATCTGGAGTTCCTCGTACAACATTTTATCCTCGTGGAGACATACGTTCACCTGGGCGTCTATTTGGGAGGAAGGCTGGTTACATTTTCGGTTAGACCTCGCTGATTGGACATATTCATCTGGGCCTGAGGAAATTCCCTCACCAATTTCTTGCTGATTCTGAATTATGTTGATCTGGGGGATATTTAAAATGTAGCCAAGTGTGAGAAACTCAACCAAGTAAGTAAATACAGTGACAAAAATGATACTTGGGCTGATTTTAAAATCTATTTAGAGCCAAACCACAGCTGACATTTCCCGGAGCCTTCCTTGGGGTGTGCTGATTTTGTGCTGCTGCTGCTGCCGCCTGCTTTTGGGAATAAACTGTCACCTCATAGTTGTTCGTTAAGTCTCAGTCTTGACTCTCAAAACTTACTTAATATGTAAGAATGTCCCCCCATCCTATAGGAATTGGTGGCGTGTGTGAGATTTTTCAGTATCTACCAGCTATGTTTCTCTCATATTCAAGTTTTGAGCAATTAAATTAGAATATGTAATTCTCCCTTCAGGGTGGACTTTGCCTTTGAATGACTTCTGGAAAGTTTTGCAGAGAAAATCACTCCTGGACTGTTGTAAATATAGGTCAGGCAGCATGTGCTATGTTCATCGTTGTGTTGGGTTCTGCTGCGATTTGAGTCCCTTTCTGTGCTGATGCAAATGCTGATTGACTTGTTTCTGATGTCCCCAGCATATGGCAAATAAAGGTTTTAGTGCAGCAGAGCCACAGGAGCTCTGAGCTGCCACGATCAAAGTAACAGCCTCAAACAGGCCTTTGTGTTCTTCAGCCATTAGGGCATAGCAACAGCAGCACCTGATGAGGGCCATATGAATGTTGTTATCTCAGTTTATTTCTCTTTCTGCGGGTGCATAAATACATGTGAGTAGATAGATTTAGCAGATACACACTGCATTATTACGATGTGATACCATTATGTGGAGTGACTCACTGACATGTTTACTTCACATATTCAAACGGAGGGGGGGTGGAGGGGAAAAAAATGAAGGAAGAAGTTCCAGACAAAGTTTTGCTCTTGTTCATCTGGTTGATCAGTTAATCTGTTTAAAATGGCAAATCTACAGTACTGTTCTAACATGGCTATAGTTAGAACAGAGGATTCCAGCTGTTAAACAGTTCTGGGTCATCTTTGTCATATTTTTTTGTTTTATGATATTTTTTTCTATTAGAGAAAGGTCTTCACTGCAGGCAGGCCAGTTATAGCTGCATGTGTGATTTAGCATTGTTTAGCAGCACATTCCCTGAAAAAGACACTGCCTGGATGGGAGGCACAAAAACCTGTGACTTTCAGCACTGATGGTGCCTTTCCAGATTTGTGAGCTGCCAGTTCCAAAGGCACTGACGCACCCCATACCATCAGAGATCCAGGCCTTAGAACTGAGTGGTGATAGCAAGAAGCGTGGGCCTTCTACTCCTCATTCTGGAGGACGTGGAGTCCATGCTTTCCAAAATAAATTTTTTTGGTTTGTCTGACCACAGAAAAGTTTCACTCTCTGCTTCAATCCATTTTAAATTAGTTTTGGCCCAGAGAAGGATCATGTTCACATGTGGCTTCTTCTTTGCATGATAGAGCTTTGACCCACATTTGTGGACGTCACGCTGAACTGTGTTTACAGGCAATGATTTCTGGAAGTGTTCCAGAGTCCATGCAGTGATTTCCATGACCAAGTCATGCCTGTTTTTAATGCAGTGCTGACTGAGGGCCCAAAGATTATAGCCGTCCAATATTGATTTTTAGCCCTGTCCCTTGTGCACAGACTCTCTGAAACTTTGGATCATATTATGTACGATAGATGACGAGATATTCAAGGTGTTCCCATTTTTACAATGAGGAACATTATTGTGAAAGTGTTCTACTTTTTGTAGATGCAGTCTTTTGCATATTGTTGAACCCCCACCCATCTTTACTTCTGAGAAACTGCCTCTCTAAGATGTTTTTTTATAGCCAGTCCTGTTACTGCCAATCAACTAAATTGGTTGCAAAATGTTCCTCCAGCTGTTTCTTAGTGCCACTTACTTTTCTAGCCTCGTGTTGCTCGTCCCAACTTTTTTGAGACATTGTCCAGCATTCAATGTTCAAAATGAGCTCATTTTTTTCATGAAATAGTAAAATCTTCTCAGTTGAAGCATTTGATATATTTTCTATATTTTATTGTGAATAAAATATTATTTTGTGAGAGCTGCAAATCTTTAGATTCTGTTTTTAGTTACATTTTACACAGCGTCCCACCTTCTTTTGGCATTGGGTGTGTATGAGAAGTAAAAGTTTCGACCCTTCAATATCATTTTAAGGAAACGGGTAAAATCATGGGTGGTCAATTGTGAATGGTTGTGTGTCTTTTTTGTGTTAGTTCTGTGACAGGCTGGCAACTTGTCCATGGTGTACCCTGCCTCTTACCCTATAAAGCTGGGTTAGGACCAAACCCCACGGCCCATGGATGGATGGATGGGTGGATGGATGGATGGATGGATGGATGGATGGATGGGATGGATGGATGGATGGATGTCCAGATGGCTGGCTGGATGGATGGACAGATGGATGGACGGATGGATGGATGGAGGGATGGATAGATGGGCCAGTAAGGTCTTTTACTAAAAACTGGTGGTTGGTTATTGGGGCACAGACAGAGACCGGGCTTTCACTAAAGGTGTTGAGGGTTAAAAACTGGAAATGGAAGTTGATGTATAAGTTTGAGGTCCAGAGTAAAATTAGAAAGGGCCACCTGCAAATGCTCATAATAGAAATACCACTGAGTAATTAAGATGTAGCAGGGGTGCTGTCCAATCAGACTACTTTGCAAAAGGATGTCAGCCAATTTCAAAGTTTTTAAAGTCTCTGAACGTTGTCCTGACATCTGATTAGAAATGCACCAATTAACTGACTGAGAAGAAGAATTGGCTTATTTCCAGTATTCTTGTCCCTGACTGGTCAGTCCGAGTTGTGTATGTTCATTTAGCTAACAAATCCAATCAGTGGATGGATCCAATGGATCCAATCAGTGACCATGAAAATTATGCAGCTGAGTGAAAAAGAGAAAAGACTCAGTGACCCGTTATCTGGTCTATCTGGTTAAGTTCTATACATATTGGAAATGATGTAAGTACCTGACATTTGTTTCATGAAATAAATCAGTTCCACCTCCTTTGTTTGGTGAGGTTAAATTCAGTTGATTAAGGGAGAGAAATTACTTCAACTACTTCAGCCATTGCAGTTTGGGGTAAATTAGTTAATAATTTCATTATTATTATTATTTTTATTATTATTATTATTATTATTATTATAAAAAATACAATTTGGCATTGAAGAAAAGCTGATTTTTGTTTGATTATGCTTTCAGTTATCATTCTTATAAATTGTAATTGGCAAAATTATTATTGGCAGGTCATACTTAGAGATAAAAAAAATTACCCAATTTATAAAACATGTTAATTAAAAAGCATTAAAGGTGCTTGAATATTGTGATATCATCAGAGCCAGGTGCTAAGCCAACTGACTGCTGGTTGCAAGCTTAGATTTATTGATATATAATATCAGTAAGACATGAGAGTGGTAGGCCTATATACCACCATACCAGTAAGCAATGCCAGAATATCTTTTTAGTCTTTGAGAAATTCAGTCTTTAGATTACAAAGCTGTTCTAACAATACCAAATAATGTTACGTTGTGTCAGCTGTCAAAAATGAGTTGAGCTGTCTTGAGATACCGTTTCATCTCTGCATACAAAATACCTGTCTTGTGATTGCGTGTGTTTGTTTGTGTGTATGTGTGTGTGTGTGTTTGTGGGGACGACTGTCAGGAGTCCACTGCTGTAAACCCCAGACCTTTGTGCCGGCATCACCCAGCGCCCCAGATATAATCGATTAGCGTCGGCAGGCCATTGTCTGAAGAGTCACCGCCGTCGTCTGAAAGACAGACACACGAAGCGAAGAACTTCACAAAAACACACTCAAATGTCAGGGGTTCAATCTCTGTGTGAATGAGAGATGTGTGTGTGTGTGTGTGTGTGTGACAGAGAGAGAGAGAAATGTTTGCGTTGGAGGGAAAAATCAAGCAGCTGATCACAGAGTGAGAAGCAGGGTAGTACTGGCCCTAACGGTGTGAGAAAACAAGTTATGACTGGCAGAGAGTGATTGAAATGGGTCTGAATAGGAAGTGTTGTTGTTTGATAGCGTGTGTCTCCAGTGTGTGGTACCTGTCAACAATCCATCACACCTATTGATCCTCTGAGACTGAAAGAGCAGTTGGAGACAGAAGGGTGAGAGACACTGAGTAACATTAAGAGAAAAAATGGGCGCACGCACACATGCATGCACGCACACACGCACACACACACAGGTCTTTCTGTCCTGTTCAGAGGTGTCTTTGTATGCCATTCATCTGTCTAACCCAATCGATCCTCAGCTAAAATGTATGACTGTTTATTCACATTCAAGCCACAACAGCAGTCTGCTGAAAGACGTATTGATTTTGGATTGCTGTGTGTATGTGTGTGTGTGCATGTATATGGGTGGGTGTTGGGAGTGGCAGAACAAGTGTATTTTGCTACAAACACAGACTGAGCTCTGATGTACAGAGAAGTGATAAAAACTAGAATATTTATCCATCCATCTTCTGTTGTTTATCCGGGTTCAGCTCCTGGTGCAGCGGGAGCCTCCCTCTCCATGGCCGCCTCATCCATGGGGACGCTGAGGCATTCCCAAGCCAGCTGAGAGACATAAACTCTATAATCTCTCCAGCATATCCTGGGTCTGCCTCGGGGTCTCCTCTTGGGAGAACATGCCCAACACCTCACTTACGAAGTGTATGGGGACGTCTAGGAGGTGTATTAGTCACCACTTCAACTGGCTGCTTTCAATGTGGAGGAGGAGCAGCTCTACTCTAAACACCACCTAAATAACCAGGCTCCTCTAGTACTAGTACATTAGTTACACACAAATCCTCTGTGATAAACTACAGTGACCCTTGACCTACAAATGGTACAATTTTTAAAAGAAAGATATCCTAAATAAATATTTATTTCAGCAGTACTGCACCTGTGAACAGCTGTATGAGTGAAATAAACTGCACGGTATCATTAGAAACTTAAAGCTGTTCTGCAGGTCATTTGGAGATGCTGCAGGAGGAGACAGCTAAACAACAGAGCAGGACAACCTGACTCTTACTGTAAGAATGTGATTAAACACCACAGTTAAAATCACTGCGACAGTCTGGTACAGTGTGACTCTTTATGGTAATGGAAAACTGGGAAAACTGGAGCATTCACATCTGGTCAAAACAATTCCGTTAGAGAGCCAAGGCTGAGATGTTTGACCACGTGCAGAGGAGGGATAGTGGATATACTGGACAAAGGATTGTTGAATATGGAGCTGCCATGCAAGAGGAAAACCACAGAGGTGGTTTACGGATGTAGGGAAGGAGGACATGCAGAAGGTTGGTGTGACAGAGGAGGATGCTGCGGATAGGGTGAGATGATGATGGGTGTGGCTCAGGATCTGTGAGCTATGGGAAATCTGTGTGTGCCCAAGGACCCTCCTGAGATAGCTGCCCTGTCGCCTCCGAGTCTGTGAATGTCCCGCCAGTTAGTCCTCAATCCAACTAGCACGACAATAAGAACCAACGCATTTACCGTGTTCGTGTGTCAGCTGGAAATTCCTTTGCCTGCATGCTTTAAGAGCGTTTTGCACACACAAAGAAAAATAGTGATGCTCTAAGCTGATTTGCAGGTTCACGTTTAAGGGATTGATACTGGCCATTTAAAACCAGATATATTTCACATCCTCTGTGTATTCCGAGTAATTGTGCTCCAGGTATGCTATCTGTCAAAAACACAAGATGCTTCATAAATACCATATGGTTCATTAAACCGCTGGAACTTGTATTTCTATTGCACAGCACAGCAAATGTGTAGTTGGCTGACACAAACATATAACACCCAGAAGTTCTGGTTAATGAGCAAGCCGAGCTGCTTTGAGTTTCCAAAACAAACTGTAGTTTTGTCCCAGTTGCAGCAAAGTTGTGCATTAAAAATGACTTCTTGTTAGTTATTTTGCTGCTGGCTAAAAAAAAAAAACAAAAAAAAAAAACAAAACTTTTTTACATTAGTGTTTATATGAAGATAGTTTTAGTTATTTGAAGGTTCAAAGATTCAGTAAACTGGATTTGTGAACAATATTATCTTATTTTACAGATGAAAAATAAATTTTGATGACATTCCTTTCCCATATCATCATAAGAGGTATAGATGATTTTACAATGAAATGTACTAATATATCATCTGAACCTCAGTATCAGTTGATTTTTGCCTTGTTGACTAATATTTTTCTGTTATGTCATGCAATCACACACAACCACACAAATATTGGCATCAGCTTCGGCTATTAGCCAAGTTGTTAATGAAAATACTGATCGCATAGTTGAAGCATCCCTAATTTTTTTTTTACCAGAATTGAACTTGATGTTCTGATTTGAACATCAAAGTCTGAGGAAGCAGCTGTTCTGGCCGGGCAGGCGTGCCCCCCCCCGTCTCTTTGCTTTACCTCCGTCTGTCCTCTTCGCTCTCAGGTGGATTGTGGACTGCTGCTCGCTCTCTGCCCACCTGCAGGTGGAATCTTTCCTTCCCAGGCTTTGTCCACACACCTGTTGCTGATTAGCTTGTGCTATTTAAGGATTGGCTGGTGACGTTGCCGGTGACGTTGCTCTCTGCCAGATTGCTGTAGCCGCTGCAGTGGTAACTACTGTAGGCCTGCAGTAACTGTACTTTTGTTTGTTCTCCAGAAAGCCGTTTGAAGCCTGAGGCTGAGGGGGTTAGGGTTTCCTGGCTTGTGTTTCATTGAGGAGTTCAATGGACACCGCCTGTGAAACATCCCTGAACTTTATAGTTGGACTAAACTGTTGAAGACAGGACTCAGCTGCTTCTCACCTGCCTGCCAGCAGCCCCTCCTCAGTTCCCGTGTCTGCTTTTGGGCCCCCCCATTGTGTTTAAACAAGACCCCAGGCTTCACTCCCCACGGTGGCATATTTCTGCTTCACATGCTGTCATTTCTTGCACCACTTTTTGCAGGCACCAACCGGGAATGCTCCACGAGACCTGCCTCCTACGCTTGCGTGGTATGAGAAAGAAGACGGCAAATATTGGTGAATGGAGCAATCATGGATGAAAAAGGCCTTGCAGCCTCTACGTTAACAGGCAGGGATAAAATATGCTGTGAAATTATAAGAGTGCACATTCGTCACACTGATGTGATTCGCTGTGTACAACTCATCAGTCTAGCTCAAAAAGGGAAAAGGCACAGCTAGGGCCATCCTTAAATGAGAAGTGTTTACTTAGCTGAACTATCGCTGATGCTAAATACTGATATATTTGATGTAGTCCATTTTTAAATGCCTCTGATAATTTGCCTCTGTTAAGTTAGAGGCAAATAATCAGACGCACATGATGAAAACGGGCCAAACCAAAGCTCTGACGGTGCTCTGCACTGCAAGACAAACATGTTAGCTGAAGCTGGTGGAGGTAAAGCCAGGTTGGAGGTCAATGTGTTGCTAGACACCTGCTGTGTTGGGCTCAGCTACCCATCGTTTCTCTATCTGTGTCTCTCCTTACCTTTATCTCCCCTTTCTTTCCCTCTTTCTACCCTGTGGGTCTTTTGTAAGGTTATTTCCGGCCTAGCAAAGCCTCTTGTTTCAGTGCGTTGACCTTTAAAAGTGAGTGATGGCGGTTCTTATTGTCTGTAAGGCAGTAACTGTCTGGACACAGGTAATCTTCACTATGCTCGTGTCAAATCGAGTTTCCTGCACAAGGCCCGGATGGCTTTGTAGCACCCACAGAATCAACACACACACACACACACACACACACACACACATACGCACAAGGTCATACACTTGAAACATACAAGCACACACTTATACACAATAAAAGTGCATACACATTGAACATACACATGCTGAGAGCTCCACTCCATAACTATCAAAAGCACTCAAAGGCAGCAGGGAACTGCATGGTGTAAAGGTCAGAAATCTCAGCACTTGCATGGAAAGGTTAAAGGCAGAGCTTGAAATAACCCAGTGGGTCCATGCCATGGTCATCACAGTCCCACAATTCACTGTATGTGATGTTTTTTCCTCATCATGTGATGGGGAGGGAACCAAAGTACTAATAAATAAGTACTAATAAATAAGTTGAATCAAACAGGTGGTTGGCAGCTGAGACTGTAACGTCTTTGTTAGAAATCATGTTTTTTTGTGTGTGTGTGTGTGTGGGTGGGGGGGGGGGGGGGGTGGGAAAA
>VUQJ01014712.1:2878-12947 GCA_015108635.1 Andinoacara biseriatus | reverse complement strand
TGTCCCCCCCCCCCCCCCCAGCTGTCTTATCCCAGTGATCAAAAACAACACATTTCAATTGAATGCTGGTCTGTGACTTTTACAAACTTTTTGCACTCACGGTTCTAAAATACTGGATTTTTTCTTCCTTTCTGTTTTTGCTTCATTTGCTTAACCGGACTGTGTTGATCTACTTTGATGGTGTTTTGGCTCATATTTGTGCACACGTATAGAAAATAACAAACATTATAAAGCACTCTGGTGCTGCACATATTCCCTTTACCTTGTAAGATGGTTTATGCATATGCATGTCAATCTGGACCTTATCAACAATGTCTACCATCAGGACTGAATGCATCGTGTAACACTTAAGCAGACCACAAGCAATCACACAATGTTGTCAGCTGACAGACATTTTGACGTAATTAGAGTATTGGTGCATTAAGCTGATTGGAAATGAAAATGATGAAGATGATAATGAGTGACACTTGTGTAATAATGACGATGACGGGCGGACGAACGGCGCATCCGACGCTGACGATAATGAGGGGGAAGTGGATGAAAATCGATGAAACAATCTGGATAACCACTGCAGGTGATATCTTGAGTTTTCAGCTGGTGGTGGCACTTCCATCTCTCTCTCCCTTAACATCGCCACTCTCATCTCCCGATCTGCAGACGAGGGGGAATTGTCCCATCACTTCTGCTGAGTGGGCAGCCATTTCAAAGTATCAATTGGACACATGTCAGAGGAAAGTTTTTGCTGCCAAAGCAGCACCTTTCAGAACATATGAGCCCTCCCGAATGAATGAATCGTCCCCTCTGTCTTCCTTTTCCCTTTTCGCCTGTCTCGTTTCTTTCATTCCCCCACGCCGTAGAGAAAGGAGGAGTGCTACAGCGAACAGTTTGAGTGATGAGAGAGATAAGTGGCAGAGATGCTTTGGAAGTGGGGACTCGGTGCTAGCAGAACAGAGTGTGTGTGTGTGTGTGTGTGTGCGTGCGGGTGTATGCAAGTGTGTGTTAAGGAGGCAGAAAGAGGGAGAGGCGAGAAGGAAGGGGAAAGACTGAAGGTGACAGATGTCAGTAGCCTGACGATGAGGAACATGATAAGCAGCCTTCCTGTCATTCAGATGTACAGACCATGACATCCATCAAGCGAGCAGTTGAAAGAACGCTGTTGTTTGTACAAGCAGAGTCCAGCATATCTGTTAAAAAGCTAAAAAAAAAAAAAAAAAGAAAAAGACACAAACATAAAACCGCAGCCAACTTGCTCGCTTCACTCTGAAAGTAAACTTTTTTTTTTCTGCTCAGAGATATATTTCTTCAGAAACTTTCTTTCCCATTTAGATCTGCAAAGGAGAACTCAAAAAGAAAAGGAAAGAGTCACCGAGATAAATGAATTCAAAAGAAAGCTTGTAGAGCATTCATTTTCCACGACTGGAAGACTAAGAGGTCAGGACCTGTTCATCTGAGCTCCTTCCTCTTGCTGCTGAGGCAGGAAAGTGTGGTTTTTAGAGTCAAATTAATCTTCAGAAAACCACGGGGCGAAATATAGGATTCGCTGGAATTTTTATGCTTTTAAACGAGGAACTGACGTCTATTATGGATACATACATTACAATACTGAAGTAGCAATATGATATCATTTCACAGCCCCCACTCTGGCATTAAAATGTAGCCTTTACAAATGCATGTCTCATATGTTCACATTTATCCTCAGCTACAAATCAATATGGTCACCATCTCTCTCTCTTTTTTTTTTAAGGAAACTGTTAAAGAGAAAAATGAAAAAATAATTTTCTTTCCTTTAATATTGGTATCCATCACCATCTTGGTTTCAGAAAAAACCAAGATGGTGATGCCGTGAAACCATGATTGTTAAAATTTCACCTGCTAAAACTGCATTTGCACAGTTTTAACAAGAGGTATGCAGGCGAACTTTAGAAAGGTCACAAGACGAGTAAATACATGCTTGCAAACTACATCAATACTTCATTTTGAATTTTTTGCTTTGCTTGTGTAAAGCATCTGTGCAAACGTCTGTTTTTCCTCCAGGCAAACACAGACTGGATGGGAAAAAGGGTCCTGCATCAAGCTCGTAATGTCTTCGCTTCTAGTCCAAGCCAATGAACGAGGAATCTGCTAAAGGGCATTTTTTTTTAATGTTGTGGAGGGAGCAGAAATCCTGCACACTGCAATAGATTCTCAGTGTCTCTTCTTCATCCTCCGCCTGTGTTCTTAATCGATTTGAGCAAGAGCCCGGAGGCATGTGCGACCGAATACAGTAAACTATACGCTGTATGTCAAGCCATCTGTACAGGACTTGGAACAACTGTTCCTCAGCCTAGACTCTCATTTGCAAAAGAGCCTCCACTAGCCTGCAATTTGGTATTCTCTCACAAAAATATGCTGTAAATCTCATCTTGTGCTGCAAAAAATGTATACATACATACATACATACACACACCTTGTAATATCTCTTAGGTAGTAATTTTTCTGCACCATAAAATGAGTCATTTGTCTCCTCTATATATTTTCTTTCTCTCAGCCAGCAGGGAAGGAGGAGCACACTTCAAGAGCCTTGCTGCTGAGATTAAAACCTGATGGAGGGTGCCTGAGTGTATGTTTGCAAGAAAGAAAGAAGAAGAGAAGGGGAAGAGGGGATTAAACCTGCACCTCGGGGTCTCTTTTCCATGTCAGAGAGGTGCTTGAGAGGAGGAGCAGGAGTGCTGACAGGGCAGTCTCACTCGCATGATATGGACACACTCGTAGTACGCACAGAGGCAGCCGGCTCATCTTTTGCATTATTTATGAAATGGCGCTATTATCTCTTGTTTTACACCTTGCCGGAAAAAAAGCAGCATGTTTGTGTATAGCCTACAAAAGCATGTGCGTCTTCATTGGTGAGTTGAGAGAGAGAGAAAAAAAAACACAATCATGGATGCAGGAGAGCAAAAAACAAACCAATCAACCTGACGAGGCAAGACAGAAAAGGATGCAATACTGAGAAAATATGAAACGTTTCGTATGTAGTTGTTTCTATGCTTTATGGTTTATGGAGAAGCTACTGATAAAGGATGACATCACTAGATCAATAACAGAGCAGTAAGGGAGCAATAACTTTTGATGTCACCACTATGTGCTTATTAGTGGGCATTGATGGCTATTACCATAGAGAGTATAAAAGATTGATGAAGCTTCCAGGTCTAAGAGAGAAGCCCACACAGAAGCACCTTTAACCTGCATTCTTTTCGATGGCCACCAGGGGGCAATACCTGTGGTTGCAAAAAATTACTCTGGTCCTACAGAGTATGGGAAACCGGGGTCATGCTCAATAAAACATTAGGCCCTTTCTGTAAATTTTGGCCATTCTAAGATTCAGAACAGAGGATTATTCAGCACACACTCACTGGCCAGCAACTTGTGATTGGCAAGTTTGCCAGTGAGCGTGCATTTCATGCATACAAGACAGACATGACTAGCTGGATGATGCATTCATGCAGGAGCATTAAATCATCCTCATAAAATAATCAATGGCACTGCAAATATGCATTTGCACAGCATATGGCTTTTACTCTCTTCAGAGACACAACTGTGCCCAGTGTAAATGGAACTTGGAAAAACAACACGGTCCCATCAAGCTCAACTATATTTCCTCGACAGGAGCGTTATTCAGGCACCAGGAACTTTTGGAGAACGTTGGTACAGTCCCACAGTAAATTTAATTCCTAAATTAAGTTTTCAAGAAATAATTTTAATCTTCACTTTTGATCAAGAGATGGTGCTGTCTAGAAATTAAGAAACTTTAGTACTTTCACCACATACTGGACTGGACTGACGCAGCTGGTAGCAAAATATTATTGCTTTATTATATGTCAGCCAAGCAGTTTGCTCAGTCTTCAGAGTTCTTTAAACAGGGGTCAAAGTGCAAATGATCAATTAATTGAAGGAAACTTTTAGTTTAAAAATTTCCATATCAACAAATTTCTGCACAGTTTCCACTTTGAGTGAAAACATTTCCACAGTCCAGTTAAAAGATAACAACTGACTTAAAATTTATGGGTCTCATAAGGACTGAACAGCTTCTTTTCTTGTTCATTTCTAGACTCGTGCTTTAGAGTGTCCCATTCCAGTGTAAGACCATCTTTCCCTCGCATGTATTTAATATTGGAACATAAAGAAAGGGAATGTCCTTAGTTCCCTTTTGAAGGCTGAGCAATTCAATTTCTATTAAGGTTACCGAGGCGATAGAGAGGTGTCCGACTTCCCCCGGTGTTCATTGAAGTTATTGAAGTTGTTTCACAGTGTATAGAGAGCCATTAGTATATTGGAATGTGGAGAGATTAGGAGATAGTATTTATGTCCTCCGGGGCTGCACTTTTCAGACCTAATGACTCACTATAGCAATTTGTCACACACTTCATGTCTAACTTCATATTTAAGAAGTACACAAATGATACTGTGAGTAACCTTCCTCTTAATTTCTCTTATCGTACCTTTACAGATAAAAAAAAAAAATTTCAAAGTTAAATTTGCTTTTAAGCAGCTGCTTTTAATTTTGGTGTAACACTATTCTAGGACTTGTGTTTACTGAGTTGTGTTGGATTCCAGGAGAATCACCTTGGACTTGTGTATCTGTTAACAATCAGAATGACTGGAAGACAGTTTAGAGTGCGTTCAGTTGTACATTCTCAGGCTTCAGTTTTCAGCAGCTAAATGTGGTTGTCTGCTCCTGCTGGCTAACACCAAGATTTTCTTCTTTGTTGATGCTGTTTGTCTGTGTGTGTTAGGCCCCCCTGTGTCATCAAGATTTCCAGCCCTTCTTACTGCCTTAAATTATTTACGATTTTGCAATTTGTGTGCCTGCAGTTCAGGCAGCAGCTATTGTACCTGACCTCTTTGGAGCTCTAAAGCTACTTTCCTGCTAATTATGAGAACATTCATTCTGCTCTGGTTGCAAACGAACCCACTGCTGTTTGAACTAAAATGAACGAGCGCGCACGTTTACTGATGTGTTGCATAAACTGGAAAGACACGGTTACCTGATTATTAGTGCATCATGTCAAACAGACAGTTTTTTAAAATTTAGGTAGCATTGTTTAGCATTTCCAGCCACTCCAAATAATGTGTTATTGCGTAAGGGTACATACTGAGGCACAGTTCTAACTTCTTTAGGGTGGAAATGTTTTTCTTCAGTGGAACTTTAAGAAAGTTAGGAGCCCTATAGTCACACTGCCATCAGTTGTGAAACTTACTGCAGCACAGTGACTCACTTTCTTTTGGCACCGTTGGGGAAATTGGAGCACAGATACTACCAGTTGGCTCCCGGTTGTTTAGTCTAACAGTACAGAAGAGAAGCTATAGCCTGAGACTCTGCCATACTTTGCTGCTTTTTCTCGTAGGTGGTAACTAAAACTTACACCCCTGAGACTGGCATATCATATGAAGCAATCTGTACTGTCTGCTGTGTATATGAGGAATTAATTTGAGCTGCCCACAGACGGAGCTGCAGCCATCGGCTTCCAGATAAGAGAGCAAAACTTATAGCTGAACTTTGCTTTTTGATTTTTTCACCATCTGGTGTTGCCAGGATATGCCAGAGCACAGTGGAGGTACTGTACATTGAGCTGCTTGTAGTGATAAAAGGAGTGCGGCAGTCATTGCACATTCTGGGATTGAATGCTTCACAAATACGCTCATTTTCTGTTCAGACACATTCATATTTCATAAATCTGATGGCTCACATTTAGCAGAAAAATTTAATTAGAGTTTAACATGAAACATATTTGCTATGTTGGGTCTTCCAGCATACCAAAAAAATAAAACGTGTGGACACAAAACATCATCCTCTGTAAATGTTTAAATATCTGTCTTGATGTAATTTAAGTGCTGCAGTGGTGTATGCTTAAAATATTATATTTTGGGTGTTTCTTCAAGTTGTCATGGAACGGCTGTGTGCCAGGCAGGAACAGTACCCCAGTGCAGGACTCGGAAGACAGGACTGAACTTAAATGTGGCTTTATTTGATCAGAAACAGAAGGGAGGCAGGAACACACAGGGGCTCAGGAAATATAACAAAAAGCAGTACCCATCAACGTAACTAAACAAGAACCAAAGTCCTAGCAATATAAATATAAAGAAACAAACCAGGAACTACAATAAAGAGAAACACCTTTGGTGAGTAATGACAAAAAAATCTGTGTCAAATGTGACACGGATGGTCACTCCTGCTACTGGTGTCATAATATATTTTAAGAATATTATATGATATTTTGTGTTAAATGATTTATTTATGAGCCAAATTAATGGTTATAATCCAATATCAGGTGCCTTAGCAAAAGGTGACCTTTGAAATCACAGTATATGTAATGGGTCAATGCAGCAATCACATTGCTAAAGATTATATCATAATGAAAATGCTCTATTATGCTCTGATCCACTGTCAGACCCGACGCTGGTGCAGTGGGTCCTGGGTTCCTCCTGATGCACGACAATGCCCGGCCTCATGTGGTGAGAGTATGCAGGCAGTTGTAGGAGTGGATTCCATTGACTGGTCCCCACGCTCGCCTCACCTAAATCCAATAGAACACCTCTGGGACATTATATTTTGCTACATGAGACGCTGCCAGGTTGCACCTCAGACTGTCCAGGAGCTCGGTGGTGGTCCAGATCTGGGAGGAGATCCACCAGGATGCCATCCGTCATCTCATTAGGAGCATGCCCCAACACTGTCAGCCATGGATACAAACACGTGGGGGTCATACAAACTACTGAGTACAATTTTGAGTAGCTGCAGTGAAATTTCAGCAAAATGTTTCAGCCTCTGTATCATTTTTTCACTTTGATTTTCAAGGTGTCTTTCAGCCCTCTGCAGGTTGATAATTTTTCATTTCCATAAAACAATGTGGCATACTTTCATTCCTAACACATTACCCAGTCCATATCAATATAGGTATTCAGAATGATTTTTCCCATTGAGATCTGATGTGTTTTCAAAATGTTCTTTCTTTTTTTAAGCCGTACAGTAGCGATGGTGTACTGTAGCATGTGAAAAATAACACAGCAGGGTCTCTGCGATCTTTAGCACCTTTAAGTAGTTTATTCTCTGGGCAGAATCTACACCATCAGTGGCCAAGAGCAACAGCCTACAAAGCTCAACATATCACCCCTCCATCACTTATTTGTGATTCTTGAATCTGGCAAGCTCTGCTTCTCCCAGGAGGCCTGTGCACTGCCTTCTGTTTTCCTAGCTGGACTCCTCAGTTAGCACAAATAAACACTTGTTAAATAGAAATCCCAACCTCCCAAGCTGTGCACAGCAATCCAGACAAAAGCGCTAATGGCTGCACTTAGTAAGAAACTACCAAACTACTGAGAACGAGTCATGAGCCAGATGAAAAATGCAGATAACTCAAACCAAAGCCGTGCACAGAATTGAAACATGGACTGGGGAGGAGACAGCTATTACAAGTGTAAATCTGTAGACCTTCTGGGGTTAGGACACAGTGTCCACTAAAGGAAAACACCCAGTGGAACTGTCTCTCTCAATTTGCATCAGTGTAGTGGAGCAAAGGGAGGGAGAGAGACAAATGGACAGAGACAAAGTCAGAGAGAGAGAACAGAGCGAAAAGCTTAACAAGGTCAACGATGCATTTGAGGGATGCTCGAGCGCTTATCTGTTTTTTGCAAAACTGCGCACACACATGCACACAAATATTAGGTTTTTCTTTCAGTATGCAATGAGACATGACAGCGGCCAACGGAAAAAAATGTTCAAGGTGATTATTATGACAGGTTCCTGTCTTTATAATGACACAAGATAGTGTGAATCCATCCCTAAGCCTGAATATTTTACCAGGAATATGATCTGCTTAGTGCAGAAGCCAGCCTCCTGTAGCACGTCTAGAACTACTATAAAATAAAAATGATTTGCTCGTTGTTTGCTCAAAAAGCACGGACTTTTACTGTCACACAACTGGACCCCATGTTCCGGCTATAGATCCCAGCCAACAGGAATATGAGGGTAATTTTCTTTTTCCCTATAGCATTTTCCCAAAAAAACTACAATGTGAAGGTCATAAGCGCTTTCCAGGTTCTGCCTGGAAAGCGCTTTCTGCAGAAAGTCTTTTCATCTGTGATACAGAATGCAGAAATTCAATACACTAGCTGTGAAATTGATAAGTGAACACATTTTCTTGCTGCTAAACTGAAAAACTGAGAAGGCTGTATTGCTTCAGAAGAAGTTCTAGCTGTATTATGCCAGACTAAACACATTCTCTTCCCCTTTTAACTGTGCTTTTTGGTTACCACTGCTTTCATATTCACAAGCCTGTTGAAGGTTCTCTTTGTCAGGTTTGAATTTATGCCCTCAGCCTGCTGTCAGCCACACTGAAACCTATCAGCTCTGTCGTATTTTTTTTAACGGTTAACTACAAATGTAAAAATATATGAGCCAATTGTGTAAAAAAAGAAGCCCCCCTTGCGTTTTGCTTTTTTTTTTCAGCGTTCAGGGCTAAAGTCTATCTCAGCTGCCGTAAGGTGAGAGGCAGGGTACACCCTGGACAGGTCGCCAGTCTGTCGCAGGGGCAACACAGAGAGACAGACAACCATTCACACCTATTACACCAATTAACTTGATCCCACTAACTGCATGTCTTTGGACTGTGGGAGGCAAAAAGAGTACCCGGAGAAAACCCACGCAACGTGCAAACTTCACACAGAAAGGCCCCGGCCAGATGGTGGATTGGAACCTTCTAGCTGTGAGGCAACAGTACTAACCACTGTGCCATCATGCTGCCCCAAACTTGAAATGAGGTTTTTTTTTTGTGATTGTGGACTGATGATGTGAAAGAAGAACAGTGGTCTCTTTAGTCGATGGTTCAAAGCCACATGGCGAGAGAGCTTCAAAGGTGGTTGCAATCCTAAAAGTGTGTGTTGAGAACACACAACTTAAAAATTAAACCATAACAAACTCAACTGGAATAGATGGTTGAAAATGTGCAAAATAAGGTGATTGGGATTCCAATAAAGAAGTGAATCTAGTAAAGTTCTGGCAGCAGAAGCCTTGCGTGAACGGTGGGTCCTCCAGCGATTGTCATCACTATACCACGAAGCAGTCGTTTAACAAGTGTTTATTTGTTCTCACTGAGGAATTGAGCTAGGAAAACAGAAGGCAGTGTGCAGGTCTCCTGAGAGAAGCAGAGCTTGCCAGTTACAAGTATTACAAATCAGTGATGGACGGGGGATACATTGATGCTTAGGCTGTTACTCTAGGCCAGTGATATTGTGGATTTTGCCCAGCGAATAAACTACATAAAACCACAAAAGATCACAGAGACTCATGTGTTTTTCCTCACACCATTGTTACTATCTACACAGCGTCACAGGCAAGATAACTGTAACTTTAAGCTGACATCTTTGAAAAGTGAATCGCCAGTCCTTTTCAGCCAATCAGCATTCAGACCATAGCGTCATCACTGTTGTTTTTTGTGGAGCAGTGCATGCATGCCCATCTGCATACATTGCATCCCCAGAATTCTTCACTTGTATAACTATGCAAACGGACACTCACCACAGTAGAGACAGCTGCCGCTTGCTGGCTATTATAAGCGTAACCACATTAGCTTGTCCTATTAATAATATACTAATATGACCACTTTACGAGGGGCACATGCCACCTATCCAGCCCCAATCGTCCACTTTTGATTCTGGCACAATTTGGGCTGCATTAACTGCAAAGCTAAGTGGCACATTTAGTTTTCCTGTGGAAAATACAGAGCACAGCTTGAATGTGCCCGAGGTTTCGGTACAGAAAGGTTTGAGATTTTGTGTGCAATTAACCAGAGTGCGACAAGTTAATTATGACTCAGAATGTGCATTTTTGTCTTCACAGCGCTTAAAACTGAAGTGTGAACAGTAGAAGTGAAAACCATGCCTACATTTAGCTGTCTGTACTTTTATGTGAAAACACTTTGCCTCATTAAGAGATTGTTTTAGCAGGGAGTTCTGGCCACTGTGAAGCACCTGAAGAAAATTGCTTAATCTTTTCTTTTCTTTTTTTTTTTTTTTTTCTCTCTTTTCTTTTTTTTAA
>VUQJ01014711.1:3573-30327 GCA_015108635.1 Andinoacara biseriatus | reverse complement strand
CTCATAAAGAAAAATTTAAAAAAAAAAAAAAAACCCTCATGTCAGTGAAAATCGGCCAGGATGAACAGTGTGGGCCTTCATTTTACTGCCTTTGCTTGGATGTCACTTTATGTGATAGGATGACGCTTCCTCTCTGCCTGGGATGCCAGTAAAAGAAAGCCACAGGGATGAATAGATGAGGGCAACTTGGCTGAACATTGCTGTCTTCAATAGGGCCGTTTAAACAAACACATTTGAGCTGTGGAGCAGACACTGGCCTGCCCGAGGAGCCTTTAGCTTCACAATGTTTGGTTCTTGGTGTGCAGAGACCCACAAGGCTGACTCACATCACTGGGTTGCAAGTTCCAGTAAAAGCCTCATTATTTATTACAACTGCAATTAATCACAGAGCACTGGGTTAAAACACTGAAATGAATAATGAATGTTTGTCTTGAATACTAGTTTTCCTGGTATCATCTTCCTCACTTGTTGTCCATGTGGCTGATCAGTGTAACATTTCTGTCTTTTTGATTGAAGCCTCCCAACAACTGTTTCAATAAGGAGAGCTCATTAATAAATAACTGATGTCCTGAACAGCCTGGATGAGGTGGGGATGGGGAAGAGGATGGATGCAAAATAGACTGCCTTAAAGGCAGAGACACCACTTGGAGTGAATTTAAAGAACAGGGATTGGGTGCTGATTGGCACAGAGGACGTGGGCAGATAGATCATAGGACAAGAGTAGTGACGTTGCCATTGAGAATGAGGTGATTTTGACAGCGTGGGAAATCAGAAGTGTGGGAGAAAATAGAGCTTCAGGAATAGCCTGAATCACCAAGAGGAAAAGAGGAAGAATGTAAGCAGCTCTCTACCATACTGAAGGTAAAATCTTCTTTTACTGCAAAGTGAGAGACATGGACAAGGTCACTGAGGAGCAACAAAATAAAACAATATGTATAAGACAGGACAATGAATTCAGAGTCAGCCCAGGATAGAAAACAAAAGAGCAAGGTGACATTTAGTGTTGGCCGGTGATGGGGTGTGTGTTTGTGTGCAGGTGTGCCTGCCCGTGTTAAATAAAACAAACCTAAGTTAGACATTGTGGGAAAAATACCACCAATGCCCTGAAGGTAAATGCACTTTCCTGAAGCACTCTCTGGATGAAAAGCAACATGCTAGCTGGTATTTGTGGTTTTGGAGCGAAATGTCCCAGGAACTAATAGGATGGATAGCTGTAGAAGCTGGATGGACCGAAATTCTGGACCAATACTTCTGTTTTTGTTCTTTATTACAATTTTTTTTTTTAATTCAGTTTTATTCATCAAGCCATTGCAAAATTGGCTACTGTCATCGGTTAATTTGACCTTATTTGAAGGCCATGTAAATAAAATGTACTGTAAAATGGAAACAACATGTATTAGGATGTGTTGTAGTTACTTAAAAGTTTAAAAGGGGGGGGGGGGGGGGTAGGATTAAACAGGACACCCACATCTGACAGGGGCCCAACTTAACAGTATTCGGTACAGCTCAGTAATACTTAGAACCTTTTAAAAGTACAAGAGAGGAATAAAAAATGTCATTACTGATGTTCCAGCTCCTCAGTAGGAGGGATGACTAACTCAGTGCACTAACCTTCACTTGCCTACAACCATCTAAACTCATCTGCCAGCTTCTCATTTCACATTTCTTATTGTGGTGGTAGGGAATCCTTGAATTGTTAGGTCACATTTTTATAGATACAAATATGAACAGTCTTTTGGACTGTTTTTGAACACTTCATATGTTTGTATGTAGAGGTTGAAAATGCAAGTTTCAAACCAAATGGTCAGAGAAGTATACAATATTAATATGTTATAAACTGTAGAAATGTAAGTATCCATTTTATGCTTCAAGCATAGTCTATGTTAAGTCTTCTTGCACCAAAGCCTATGCAATACCTATATAACCGCCCACTTTATTAGGTATGCCTGGAAAGCTGCACATTTTCTCATATTGTAAACTTAAAAAAATATAAAATTTTCAGCTTTTAAAAAATACCTTCAAATACGGCAGGATTATTAAACTAGTTGCTAATTCATTTTCTTTCACTTAATATGTAAAACGAGGCAGGGTCTTAACCTGAATAATAGTAAATATAATAAAATGCTAAAAGCTGAGTGTTGCAGGACCTTTTAACCTGTCTGTTCATCAGTGCCACCTACAGAATAAAGGTGACCCTGGTCTGAGAGACCTCAGCCTGCAGTGGTAGTGACAGCGAGCCCTCTGAGTGGCTTCTCGATGTTGTCTGACCCCAGGGAGAGACGTCAGCATTTCACCCTGACTGAGAGTCTTTGTTGTTGTAGTATCTTCTTGTACCAGTCTGCAGTGTCAGCAAGCAGTCAGCTTGCAGGCAGCAGTTAATGCAGTCAAAGGAATACACCTCCTTATAGGCCTTGTTCTTCTGAGAGCAGGTTTACAGTCATATCTAAGCTGTGTGGCGCCGGCGTCTACATTGTCCATATTGAGGAGTTTGCCTCGGTGTTACATATTGCTCTTCTTAGTGATTTAAATATCCAAGCAAACTTGCAAATCATCGTTCACCCTCGCAGCTTAGTCATCGTGCTGTGAAACCGGACGCATCTGTGGGCAGATCTGCTGAAGTGTTAGAACTCCTGACTGCTGTCCCAGCGAGGGGTGTCATTCTTCAGCTAAGTCCTTCAGTGACCTCTCATTGCCACTCACCCCATGCAGCTGTCAGCTGATTAAAAATTGTTGTTTTCTGCTTGGTGATGGTTGCTGCAGTGTGTTCCTATGGTAACATCAACAGAGGGAGCCACATCTTCTAATTTGCTTCAGTGATGCTGTCTGAATGCTGCCTTGTAAAGCATATATTGCAATGTGAATATAATTCCACTTCTTCCACTTATCCAATTCAATCACTAATTAACCTAACCCCAGTAAGTGATTGTCTTTGGACTGTGGGAGGAAGCCGGAGTACCCAGAGAGAACCCACGCAGACATGGGGAGAACATGCAAACACCCAACAGAAAGGCCTCGGACAGATGGTGGATTCAGGACCTTCTTGCTGTGCGGCATTAGAGCTTCCCACCACACCAGTGTGCTGCCCATAGGTCAACATGGATTTTATAAATTTAATCTCTTTTCATCCTTAGTTGTGTTAAATCAATAAAGACTCGAGAGGTTCTGGATGAAAACGGTCTTGCACTGTAGTAGTATTGCTACCCCACATTTCCTGTTTTGGCTTTATTGCACATCTAAAAGCCCAACCAATAGTGTAGCATGGGCATGCACTAGTTTATTAAATTGCAAAGTTTTAGTTCATCCAATATCAGTAACATTTCTTTATAATCACATATACGCACAGAAATACCTCAGTCACTCCAACATCCAGTCAGAGGACTAATGAGATGAAGCTGATCAGTGAACACCTTGCAGGTGAACACACTAAACTAAAACATTACACTGAGTTTAGTTCCCTAGGTGATAACCACCACCTGCAATTTAAAATAAATATCCAGCCAGCCTCTTTTCGTCTTCATAACTAGTCATGACATATATTAGTAACCTGGGGATCACTTAAAAAGGTTTACATACATTCCTGGGTAATAATTTTAGGTTTTGCTGACTTTCATTGATGCTCATGTTAGCATTCAGCTCGATATATATACTGCAGTTTGCCTCGTGCAGCTGTTGGCACGATGTTAAAAATGCGGGAGCTGCATTTGAAATAATGTCTCTATTTATTCTACTTTTAACGCCTGTTGTTGGCCATGAAAATGTAAAATGCAGCTTTTGGTTCGCATGACGCCTGAAAAAAGAATCGCCAGGATAGCCAAAGTGAGAATAGGTAGATTCACTGAGAGCAGAGAAAATAACTCCTGACATTTCTTTATGCGAAAAGGTCACAGATGATTTGTGGATAAGGGAAAAATGTGGTTGAATACAAAACGCTTTAGTTCAGCTCCTTTTTTCCAAATCGGTATTAATGTCATTTGGTACAAGAAAAGAATAGAAATGCATGAAGCAGATCAGCTGCAAACCGATAATATGTCTGTGATTATTATGTGTAATATAATTTTTGAGTGCTTCTTCCTCTGATCACAGATGGCCTAGACTTAATATCACACTGATTGCATTATTGATATACAAATGGAAAATTTCAGAGCTTCTCTTTAATGTATGAAATGACTTGCTTCATTCAAACTCTTCTACATCTTAGCGGTCGATAATCCGCCTTTATTTTTAAACAATGTCTCGGTTCTTTTTACAGCGTGGTATCTTAAGCTGACAGTGATTTACATTAAGAGTTTTTTCATGGAAAACGTGACAGATTGTAGAAAGAAAGCACAGCTCTGCAAACTCCGGGGATGCGCTGAAGATCCCGGTGGACGATGGAGTCGCTGAGATCTTCCTATTAATAGAGCTCTCAAATATCTAATTTGCACTGAAACAAAAGGGAATTAAAAGCTTATTGTCACCTCTAAAATGACTAAAGTAGCAATATTACAGATATGTTAGAATATTCATTTAAGGTTTTTCTTTGGATTTTACATTTTAATATTGAAAAAAAAGTAATTTTTCTCATACTGTACTTTAGTTCCTTTCATAAACTGGCTGAACTCAGGGCAGTGAACTCACGTGCTAGACCCAACCAAGAGGAGGAATTTATGGTTCAAACGCTAGATTTTTATTTACACATTAAGATCTGGAATTAAAGCCAGGGGGCACGGGGGCAAATCAAATCACGTTGCCGGTCCGGGTATGAAAGTCTAGAAAGGGAGGGTGAATGAGATGAGGTAGAGACCTTCCTTGGATCCTTTGACAGGAGGTCCGGGGGGAGTGCAGAGGTCCTGATTCACTAGCTGATCCTGAAACTGAGGGAAGTGGAGGAGTGCCAAGGGAGGGTGAGCAGGCTGGTACGTTATGCAGGTGAGCCTTCAGTTGTATCCAAAGATTATCGGACCAGCTCTGAGAGAGAGGTTAAGGAGGGAAGGAGAGGGAGTCCACTCTTGAGGCAGGCAGAAGAGTCCAATCTGGGAGCACAGAAAGAAATGACGTTAGCACACTGGTGCAGGTCTACAAAGAGGAACAAAAACTGAGCCCGCTTACTGCTCCGAGGAAGCAGATAATCTGGCAGAGACTGGATGGTCGAGCTGGTCCTGAAATACTGCAGCTGATGGGGCTTGATGGGATACAGGTGCACAGCTTTGTTTGAAGAACAGCTCAATCCTCATGTCCCAGAGTGACAGGGAGACCAGCTAGTGGCAGACCATGACAGCTCAGAAACAAGGCATCGGTTACCTTTCATAACTCCTAGGAAAGCTGTCAATTGCTACCAAAATCCTGGAGCTCAACCTTACACATTAGGGGTGGATGGAGGGTGACTGAGGGACCACTGGCCTGGCCCTCTGTCGTTCATTCCCAATCATTCGCAGACATTTGATGTGCACAAAGGCTAAACTACTTTACTTATCATTCATGTAAAAATTTTGTAACTGATGCTACAGTGAATTTATTTGGCATCAACCTTTTAGCGTCGCCTGAGCATCACTGTGCAGCTGCAGGTGTATTGGCGTAACATCTACACATTAACTGAACATAAACACTGGTCAGAGCACTCTAAACAGGACAGTAGCCTCAGTCATAGTTACTAGGTGAACGTACAGTAACACTGTCCTCAGCCATAGAGATACACTGCATTGTAAGACTGGCAAGTATCAAAAAAAGGCCCCGTCTCAGGTAACAGCAATATACCTGAATCTTTTCCTTCACCATTTTTGAGAAAGGAATGGTGGGGATTCCTTTTAACAGGAATAAACCTCCAGCAGAACCAGCCTGATTGGGAGCAGCCATCTGCCTTAACCAAGTGTGGAGAGGAGACAGTGAAGAGAGGGCAGATAAGTGCAGAGAAACAAGCAAATAAAAGCTTGAGGTTGTAATTTTAAACTTCTGTGACCTCTTTCCTATTCCAAATTCATCTTGCATTGATGCACAAGTGGGTTTCCTGTCTCTATAAAGAGACTGCCCCACATATTATGGAGGATGCAGACTCTCTCTGGCTCAAAGAGGTTTTCCAGATCAGGTCTGGATGCCATCCAGACAGGATGTCTTCAGGCCAGATGGCTGAATGTCTGGCAGCAGTTTACTTCATCCACTCTCCACCTTCAGGTCTCCATAAACTTTCCACATTTACTACATTAAAAATTAAAGTTTTCCATCTTCTCTTGCAGGACAAAGGACTCTCCACCACAGGAGTGATGTCCTAGAGACTGTAGTTCTCGTCAACCCTTCAGAAGACACTGTTTTATCAGAAGTAAGATCAGCATATTCTGAATTATTGTTCTCTGCTTTCACCAACTAGATTTGAGTACACACCTTTTGGTCTTGTGTCACACAAACACTTTTCAGGCAATGAAAATGAACCTTTGGGGGAAACTGCTTTAAGGGTAATGAAATTCCAGGGTACAAATTGGAACTTCTGGACTTTTCACTCCTGGTTTAGGGCTCATCAGTCACTGTGGTTTAGACAATATAAACATTGACGATGACTTCATCCATTGGTTTTGGCTGCCCCATGTCAAATTTTTGGAGCCCGAAGTTTCCATATTTAGAAGAGAAGATCGAGTCCTAAGCTATCAGCTAATGCAAGCAAGCTTAGCTAGCAGTCTGCATCTATAAATTGCATGGATACAACACACAGACGCACATAATTTGCATTAGTTTTGTAGCAGACTAAAATACTAGAATTTGACTCACCAAAACTGAAGCACAAATTTCTTGAAAGGTCTGTACCACACAACAAATCGTATTATTTATCTGATAATTCCAGTAAAAATGCTCCAAAAGTCGCCAACAGCAAAAAACGTCAGAAAGCTCCAGTTCAGTGAGGTCCAGTTTAGCGGAGGTGCAGACACACAATCGGCTACAGCTGCATGTGTGGGAACACATGTGAGTAAGAGTGGCCACGTCCCTAACTCTATTTTTGGGGATTTACTGTCTTTTGGAACCAGCTTCACATTTCATTTTCAGTTCCAAAGGTTTCTACACAACCCTGCTTTCAGTGCACATACAGTACACATTCGGTTATGTGACATGGGTTTTCAGACATGAAATGCATACAAGACTGTGCTCAAACTGTGCTAACTGACAGAGATTGCTTTTCGTCTTACAACACCATTTTAAAATGACAAATTATTTGTGTGGCTCTGACCTTAATTGTTAAGCAATCCTATACATTTACCTAAAAATATCTTGAGGCATGAGTGTTACCAGGTGACAGAATAAGTACAAAAAAATCTGGGGCAAAGCAGTTGTGTAGTATTAGGACACAATCGCCCTTATCATTTTCCTCACATTTACTGTCCTCTCTTTATCTATTAGACCCCAACTTTGAGTTGTTTCCAGTTTGTTTTGTATAGGTCTGATTTCAGTTGCTTGTATCAAGTATTCAGCATAATCTGTTTGTCCCTGATGGGAGGAGAGATGGGTGAAAGATTTCAGCCCATTAATGCTAAATCTTGTTAACCTTGACACAGTTAGAGTGCATCTTTCTTTATCACTGATGCAGGTATTTCTCTTTGTGGTTCCCCTTTAACTGTCCTCTGTCCCCTCTGTCCTTTTTTTTTCTCCACTGTGTGTGTCCCAGATCCAGTCTTTGGTCACAGACTCAGCAGGACACAAGCTTCTGGTCTTGAGTGGGCAGAGCTCAGATCACGGTACCCTCCTCCTTCAAACTGGTGTTTTCACCTGCCAGACCTTTTCACGTGTCTTTGCTGATCCTGGGGTAAGTCATCTGTTGTCCTTTGGTAATAATGAAACTTCAAATACATTGTATTCATTTTATATTGTATGTGTTTGTGCATTATTTAACCTTTGCTAAGTCTTCCTTTATTTCTTTTTACATTCTATACATTTCTGCTTTGTGCCTCATGCAAATGAGTGCTTGTCATTTAAAGTGTGTAATGGTGTCACATTTGTTGATCGACGCCAGCAGCAGAAATGTTTTCTTCAGTCAGGAGACTCCTAAAGGGCTGAGGCGCTTAGCTGATATAGCTGAAAATAGTGCTGTCAGTCAGGACTATTTACTTTTTCTCGTGGATGCTCTGACTTACCGTCTTCTTCAATTAGTAGCCTACACGGACACATAGGTTAACCCTTGTACACACAAATAACAGAAATTTAATTAAAATGGAAATTACTAATGGCCTAGTTTTATTTTCCATATTTTTTCTTTATTTAAGGATGATTTTGGCAGTTTTGGATATTTGTCTACTTGAATTTATAATTTTTGTAATATCTTCCCTTGACATAAGGGTTGTGTGTTTTTATGTGTACCATCACTGACTCAGACGTCTCTGGGTGTGTCTTTCCTGCAGGTCAGTGAATTGCTGGGCACGTCAGCCCCCAAGCAGCAGGCAACACTTACTGTGTCCTGCCGCGGGGAGGTGGGCTGGAGCTCCCTGGGACTGCAGCAGACCCTGCGGGAGTTCTTTGAATACAAACTAAACCCTGAAACTGGTCTCCCCAAGATGGAGGGCGTCACAGAATTCACAGAGTACATCTCTGAAACCGTTGACGTCCCTTCACCTTTCGACCTCCTGGAGCCTCCTACTTCTGGAGGCTTCCTGAAACTGTCCAAGCCATGCTGCTACATCTTTCCAGGTGGAAGAGGAGACTCTGCTCTCTTTGCTGTGAATGGGTTCAACATATTAGTGGATGGAGGATCTGATCGAAAATCCTGCTTCTGGAAACTGGTCCGTCACTTGGACCGCATCGACTCAATTCTGCTCACACACATCGGCGCTGACAATCTCCCGGGGATCAACGGGCTTCTTCAAAGGAAGATAGCGGAACAGGAAGAGGAGCAGTCACAAGGCTCCACCAACTATAGCGACTGGATGAAGAACCTGATTTCTCCTGAACTCGGTGTTGTCTTCTTCAATGTGCCAGAGAAGCTCCGTATGCCAGAATCGAATCTTAAAGTGAAACGCAGCATCGAAGAGGCTTCGCTTACTTTACAGTACCTTAACAAACTTAGTATCAAGCCAGAGCCTCTCTTTCGTGTGGTCAGCAACACTATTGAGCCCATTACACTTTTCCACAAGATGGGAGTGGGCAGGTTAGACATGTATATTCTTAACCCTGTCAAAGACAGTAAAGAGATGCAATTTTTAATGCAGAAGTGGGCTGGCAACAGCAAGGCCAAAACTGGTATTGTCTTGCCCAATGGGAAAGAAGGAGAAATATCTGTGCCCTACCTGACATCAGTCACAGCCTTAGTCGTCTGGCTCCCAGCCAACCCTGCAGAAAAGATCGTCAGAGTGCTGTTCCCCGGGAATGCACCACAAAACAAGATCCTAGAGGGCCTAGAAAAATTGAAGCACCTCGACTTCTTACGCTATCCTGTAGCCACACAAAAGGACATTGCCTCAGGAGCCCCTCCCTCTGTTATAAAACAAACCAAGTTAAAACAAAGAACCGATAGCAAAGAGAGTCTCAAATCCTCTCCCAAGACTGCAAAGGCCCCGAAGAAAGAAAATGAAGGGCAGGATGATGTTTCAGCCACCACAGAGGCAAAGAGTGACTCTGTGAAGGAAAATATATCAGAGAAAAAAGAGGAGAAAAAGCCTACCAAGACTATAAAATCTAAAACTGAAGTGCCAGAGAAGAAAAAACTCATGAAAGAAAAATCATTAAAAAAGCATTCCAAGGAAAGAGTGTCAAAAATGGATGAGAAAAAGGACAAAGAAAAGAAAGAGATCAAGAAAGTCAAGAAGGATGACTCTGCCAAAAAAGACGACAAGAAAGATGCAAAGTTCAAGGAGGACAAGAAAAAGGACACATCCAAACCTGAGCTAAGAAAAATTACTAAGCCTGACCTGAAACCGCTTACACCGGAGGTGAGGAAGACATTACATAAGGCTAAAGTGTCTAGTAAAGCCAAAACTGGGAAAAGCAAAGCAGCAAAGGCTGAACCTGCTAAACCCAAAGTGGAGGAGCCCAAACCTGAAGTTATTCAGCCTAAACCGATAGAAAACGGAGCTGTTGGGGGAACATCTGTTCCCTCCACACCCGAAGACCTCACCAAGGATTTTGAAGAACTGGAAAAGACCGAAGTTAAGACTGTTTCAGCAGAGCCGGCAGACAGTAATAAGGTTTCTTCTGAGCCACAAGCAGACAAAGAAGAGAAGAGCAAAGAACAAGAAGAGGTGTTTGAAATCCCACCTGTAACAAACTCCCCTGAAAAGGAAGCACCAGCCACAGAAGTCAAAGTTGAAGCTAAAGACAAAGACAAGGAATCGATTCAGGAGAGAGAAATGGAGGAGTCTCAAAAGTTCGAAGACGAGGGAGCACAAACTCAAGATGAGGATGAGGAAGAAGAGGAAGAGGCCCCAGCTGCTGAAAAGAAAGTACAGGAGGAAGAGGAAGAAGACATGGGAATAGGTGAAGAGGAAGATGAATCAAAGTGGAAGGAGGCAAAAGATGATGAGCTGGATAGAAAACATGAGCTAGAGGAAATGGAGAAATCAGAAAATTTCTCAGCCAAGGTTGTGGCAAAAGTGGAACTACAAATGACTCCATCCAGGGATGAGAAAGAGGAGGAGGAAGAGGAGGAGGCAGTGGAAAAAGCCGAACTGGAGGAGGTAGAAGATTTAGATGTAATAGCCGATGAAGAGATCAAACCTGAAAGTGTGATTGAAAGCAAAACCACAGAAATTCTGCCTGGAGACAAAGTAGAAGACGATGAAGAGGAAGAAGGCTACCTGTCGCATGTTGGAGGGGCTACCGCTCCCATAACCTCGATAGCTCAAGGTGCTGCTGCAGCTGAACCCATGTCCTACATCCAAGATGAAACCATTCCCGGCTACTCTGAGACAGAACAGACCATCTCTGATGAGGAGATTCATGAGGAGGCAGAAGAGAGAATACCACACCTTCAGTATGATGTTGGTGCCTACGATATCTCTGTTCCAGATCAGACAGGCTCATTTGTAAACATCCACGGCATGAGGGAGATGCAAGCTGCAGCCATGACAGAGAAAGGTTTTATTCCAGGTGTGCAAGAGCAAGTATCTGTCTTCACCAACATCATCACTGCTCCTCTGGCAGAAGAGGAGCATGTATCTTCTGCAACTTCCATCACAGAGTATGACAAAATAGCTTCCTTTCCTACATCCATTGCTGAAGATCAGTCAGTGGCATCTGTCGCAGCACCTCTAGCTGAGGAGCCACCTAAAACTCCGGTTTCCCTGTCAACCCCACCTGACTCTACTCAAGGCAAAGAGCAGCCACTTTCTGCAGGAACTCTCTCACCACCTTCCTTAGAAGATGACAAACAGTCCAAGTCTCCATCTGGCGATCTACAGCTTCCTGTTGCAGAAGTACAGACAGCTGCTAAGGTTGCAGGTACTCAGGAAGAGGAGGCAGAACAGGAAGAGGAGGAGGAGGAAGACCAAACTCCTAATGTTGACATTTCACTTGAAAAACTCCAAGAGGGCTATGCTTCATCCCAAATGTTGCAGGGTAAAGAGAAAGACATTGAAAAGCTTGCTAGCTCAGGGTCACCTGAAAAGTCTCTACAAGACATCAAACCTGACCATCTACCCGTTGAAGAGGAAAATATTGATGCAGTTACACCTAAAGATATTTCATCTGTTGTGCCTACTAGACCTTTTGGATCCGACTCAGTAACTTCAGAAAGTGAAGAGCGTTGCTTCAGTCCGGATGATATCACTGTGAAAATGGCCTCTCCTCCACAGTCCGGACCCTCGAGTGCAGCTCACTCTCCACTCCATCAGTCACCAGTGGAAGACAAGCTGAAGGACCTCCCTGATTGGCAGCTGCAAAAGCAAGAGGAATTTAGTGATATAGTGACCACCACTGAGGACAAAACTAGACAAAAAGATGATGCAGAAACTGAGACACATGAAAATGTTGACAGACAAAGAGGAGATCAACATGAAGTAGAAACTGCAAAATCTTTGGACAAATCACTTGAAAAAGACATGAAAGCGGCTCCAGTGATGAAAGAGCCCGAGAAAGACACTTCATCAGTGCCAAAAGATGAAGGAAAACAGGCAGAAACATTACCTGTTGTTGCTGCATCTGTAACAGATGTACAGCCACCAGTTTCAGGGAGGGATTCCCCCATCTCACCTGGGCTGGACTCTGACGACACGTTCAAAGAGAAAGAAACTAAAGTGCCCGAACGCGGTAAATTTCCAGAGAGTGAGAGTCGTTTCCTGGATGATGATGATGATGATAACAAGAAAGATGATGATGATCATGATGATAAAACTGGAGTTAAAACCATCATTACAGAACAGGAGATGGAAAAACATGATACTTTAGATGCCAAACAAGTCAACGAACAACAGAAACAGGAACCTGCCATCCAGGAAGACATTTCTGCCAGTAAGTCCATCACAGATGAGAACACAGAGAAAGATGCAGTGGAAGATGAGCCAGAAAAAGACTACACTCCAATGGTCAAAGACACAGAGATGGAATTTGGTACTTCTGAGGACAAACAAGTTAAAGATCAACAGAAACAGAAAGATGAAACACTAAAAGAAGATTTTGACCTCAAAGCCACAGCTGAAGTTAAAGAGACCGAGGTTAAAAAGGATGATGTGTCTGGTAGTAAGATTTTAATGGAGGAGAAGAAAGAGACAGAAAAGAGTGATTCGTTTGATATTAGCATTTTAAAGATTCAAGAAAAAGAAGTCAAAGAGGTCCACCTTTCAGATATCAAGCTCGACAAGAAAGACACGATGAAAGAGGCAAAGAAAGAAGATCTCCCTTTCATGGAGCCTACTCAAGATGAGAAGAAAAAGGAGACTGAAACATTCGATACCAAAGTTATCGAGGGTAAGAAAGAGGAAAAAGAGATGGAAAAGATAGATGTGTCTGCTGCCAAGCCCTTTACTGTTGAGCCGAAGGAGGCGGAAAAAGAGATTTGTGATGTTGCTGTTACTAAAGTCAGAAAGGAAGAAGAAAGTATTAGTAATAAAGATGAATCAGCCGTAAAAGAAGAAAAGGGGCAAGAGATTAGTATGGATATTACATCAACCGCCAGCCTCGCCAAGTTAGAGGAAAAGGGCGAAACAATGAGCAAAGATGACTCTGTGCCCAAACCAGCCACAGACAAACAAGAAAAGGAGAAAAAAGAAAGAGAAGAAGAGAGTGCTGACACTAAAGCTTCCAAAGAACCAGCTAAAGATATAAGGACAAACAAGGACAACACTTACATCCTCACACCCGCTGTAGAAGAGGAGGAGAAGGAAGACATAGGTAAAGATGAGACTCCTGCTGCTGTTAAACCTACTTTTGTAGAGGAAAAAGATAAACTGACAAGTACAGATGAAGTTTCTGCTGTTAAACCAGCAGGTGGAGAAGAAAAGCAACAAGAGGAAAGTAAAGCCCCTACTGCCATTAAACTTACTGAGATAGAAGACGAACATGTAATCGTATCTAAAGACGATGGCTTCTCTGCTGCGCCAGTCATCACAACAGATACAAAGGAAACACTTCAGGCCATCAAACCTGTTGTAGAAGAAGAAGAGGAACAAGTGGCATGTAAAGATGCAACTTCTGCTGTCAGACCAGCTAAGATGGAGGAAGAAGATGTAACAATGAGCAAAGATATTCTTCCTGTCAAAACAAGCATAGACAATGTCGTAGCCGGTGCTGCGCCAACAGCACAGGACGAAAAAGACAAAGAAATCGGTAAAGATATTTCTGCTGTTGAATTGACTGCAGAAGAAGAAAAAAAGAAAATGGTACACAAGGAGGAAATGCTCACTGTCAAACTGTCCAAGGAAGAAGAGACAATACAAGATCACAGTGTTGCTATCAAACCCATCAAAGAAGAGGAAAAAGTTACAGACACCATTAAAGATGTAATTTCTGATACAAAACCCTCCACAGTGGAAGAACCCAAAGACACGGCTGGTGTTAAGTCCCTCACAGAAGAGGAGAAGAAGGCCCAACTCAGAGATGCTCCATCAGATGTAAAACTCATTGAGGAAGAGGCAAAAGAAATACCCAAAGCGGAAACTTATGAAAAAGAAACTGAAAAAATGGATGACAAGATTATTTCTGAAGCTGTATCCATAAAGGAGCAGAAGGAAAAAGACACTGATGATATTTATGTTAAAACCACTGAAGATGACAATGATGTGGAAAAAACTGATGTTTTGGGGAAGCAAAAAGTAAAGCAGGAGCCTAAAGAGCAGGAGATGGGAGATACCGATGACCACAAACCCATTTTTGAGGAACTGAAGGCTAAAGAAGCTGGTAAGGGTGATGTGACAAAAGAGAAAGAAGCAGACGCCACTGTAGAACAACCCATGGATGCAAAAAAGCCAGTGCCATCTGAAGTTGAAACCATTGAGGAGGAAACAAAAGACCCGGTGAAACATCCCATCTATGAATCTATCAAACAGGAGCCAGAAAAGGAGGTGTACACACCAAAAGAAGAGAAAAAAGAGAGAGACGATTTCCCTTTTGAGTCCAAAGATCTTCCACAGGCTCAGACCTCGGAAGAGGAGAAGGCAAAAAAGGAATATATTTGTGATGTTAGTGATAAGCATGGAGAAACCTCAGAAAAGCTTCCTGAAGTAGATAAAAAGAAGGATATTTTTGGCACTGCATCAGGAGAGAAGCTGCCAGACTCTTCCATAAAAACATCTGTGACTGGTGACATTTGTACATCTGATGACCAAATCCTGGAGGAGAGAAAACAAAAAGAATCAGAGGTCATTAGTACTCTTGAAGACAGGATGGAAAAAGAAAAAGATGATGCACATGTTGCCGAACTGAGCAAAGAACAGAAAATGGAGAAAGAACAAGAAAAAGAATACACCTATGGGACTGAAGACATCGCAGAAGAAAAGAAAAAAACAGCAGAGGATCAACAGATGATTAAAGGAAAGGATTCTGTCACCACGAAGACAGAAGATATCTCAGAGAAGGACAAACAAGACACCTCTGAGGCAGACCACACCAAAGAGGAGAAATGGGAGAAAGAGGAATTACAGGAGAAGGACCTGGACAAAACTGTGAAGCAACCTGCGCAGATGCTGCCTGGAGAAGAAGTGTTGGCATCCAAGTCAGATTATAAACCTGCATTTGTGGTTCAGTCATCTGATGAAGACAGAGAGGATGAAGAGGATGAAGACATTTGTATGGGAGGAGCAGGTTCCAGACCTTTGTCAGTGGAGCCTAGAAAATCTGACCATGACATCTCTTCTGCAGGTTTGACTTTAACCCAAACTCTACAGACAAGTGACCAAACAAAACCACCTACATCTCAACAGCCCACAGTGATTATACCTACCCTTACAATGCAGGAGCCCTCTTTGGATGAAGACTTCAAAGAGTTTGGGAAAGAAGAATCCACGCTTTTCCCCGAAACAGACAAAAACATTGCAAAAACAGAAACTACACCTGCACCACTTGCCAAACCAGAGCTATCCTTTGATATTCCCACATCAAAGGAGACAGCCTCGGCTAAAACAGAACCAGTGTCAGACTCATCTGAGAAAAAGCCTGTGCTATCAACAGTATCAAGCACCGATAGCCAACCTATGAGCTGCACACTTTCAAGCACTGAAAGTCAATCTAGCATGGAGGAAATGCCACAACAAGAGAAACAGATATCACCTGGGATGCGCTCAGGAGTTAGCGCTGCAGAAACGACAAAGCCAAATGAGAAACCAGTAAAGGAAACAGAGAGAGAGATGGAAGGAGAACGAGAGGTGGCTTCTCCAGGATTATCACAACCTTGTTCATATTTTATGTTGGACAAAGATTCTGAAGATGTCAGACACACCACTGACACAGCAAAAATGGAAAGTGAAAAAACAAGCACGGAGGAGACTGTTGGCGAAAGCCTTGAAGATGAGAAGCAAACCTTTAGTGCATCCAAGTATGATCCGTATGAAAAACCTATCCAAAGAGATCACGATTCAGACTCACGGGAAGGGAGCGAGGTTTCCCTTGGTTTTGATCACGCTTCTGGCATTTGCATTGATGATAACAGAAGATCAAGCCAGGTGGAGGCTGGAGGAGCCATGTTCCTTTTGGACGATCAGTACAAAGAAGAGCCACTGTCATTCAGTAGAGTTGACTATAGCCCAGTTTCCCTCACGGAGAGCGAAAGAAGCAGCCACCACAATCAAAGTGCCTCCCCTAAATATGAAGACCGCGAGAAAGGCCAAGAGGAAGAGAGTGAGAGAGAAGAAAGAGCAGACACACCATATGCTGACAAAAGCTTTTCATCTTTAGAGGTACAAGACAACAAAATGTCCCAAGCTGCCGAGTCTTATTCTTTCAGTCCAAAAGAAGACAAACCAGAGAAGTCAGAGAAAGAGAAAGATGATATAAAGGAAGGTGCTGCAGCAGCCTTTCACACACAGGCGCCAGTAGAAAGCGATTTAGATTCCAGTAGTGCTGCTATTCAGTCAGCAGGTGTAAGACAAGAAATACCCTCTCCCTCATGGAGCCAACCAGATCTTGGTGCCCAAGCTTCAGGTACAACGTCAGCTTTTGGAGAATTCGGAGCCAAGGAAGTGACAGAAAAAGAAAAATCTGCTGAGTCACTAAAAGATAAAATGGACTCCTGTGACCATAAACGAGAGGGATCTCCGTCTGGTCGGTACTCGCCTGCAGAAAAAGACATTTTACCTCAACAACCATCTGTATTCGAGAGGGAGGAAGCATCAAGTGATTCAAGGAGTGCCTCTTCAGCCACATTTATAGGACATGAAATAGATGAAAATGTTTTGGCATCTGATTATAGTGAAATTAGCAGCTCTGCTACATCTAAACCCTTAAACTATACTGAAGGGAAAGAGAGCCTGATAGACAAAAGGTTACTTGTAGAGGGAGAAGATTTTAACGTTGATGATGATGAAGATGAAGATGAGGAGGATGAGGAGGAGGAAGAAGAGGAGGAGTCAAGTGATGTAGATATGGAAAAGGGTGCCAGAGAACAATCTGAGAAGGAAATGTGCAGACGCGGCTCTGATGACAGTACTGGGTTAGCAGAGGTAGAGGACTCAAATAAAAAGTCTCAGTTCCCCGATGCAAGCAAAGAGGAGGCTTTCTGTAAACCAGCACCTGATGATGCTTTTAAAGTCGCAGACAAAGATGTGCACGATGTAAGTAAAAAAGCACCTGAAACAAAACCTCTCAAAGAGGAAGACACTGTTAGTGATACAACTACATCCAAATCACCTGAAACAACAAGTAAAGATGAAGGTAGAGCAACTTCATCAGTGGATACGTGTGTGCAGAAAATGGATGAAAGCTCTACTGCTGCAGAAATTACCCCCAAACATATTGAAGTGGCAAAAGTAGAGGACACTGGCAAAAAGCATTTGTCTCCTGAACCATCCACAAAGAGGAGGTTGTCATTAGCAGAGGGTTTTTCTTCACCTGATGTACTAGAATCAGAAAAAGGAGATGAAGATAAAGGGTCTTCATCACCAGAGTCAAGTTTTTTGCCAAAGGAAACTTGTCACCCAACGTCAACAAGTAGCTTAACTGGCAGCTCTTTGGTAACAGACCAAACTGACTCCATACCAAAGCCCACATCGAGTCCCTCATCACTAACAGGTAGCTATGCTGATATTGGACAAAGTACATCTGTAGGTTATTCTGAGAGTTATTACAGTGAAGAGAGTCAAGCAGGATTAAAGGCTGACAGGAAAGACACCCCTGTGGTATCAGATACCCCCCAGCTATCCCAGCTAAGTGAGGATAAGTACTTCAGCCAAAGAGATGTCCAAGAAGGAAATCAGGATGTGAGGCAGACCTCTGACATCACAGCAGAACATGAGGAGGCTGCCTCATCATCTTGCACATACACAAGCTTAACATACTCTGGTTCAACACACTCCTCAACATCGTACAGTTACTCATATTCAGGTTCTGCCCATCTAAGCCAAAAGTTGGGAGAAAAAGATGAACCCTATAAAGTATCAAGCTCTGAAGTATCGTTGGCTAAAGAGGAACCATCGTTCATGGCAGCATCTTCAAGTTCCTGCTTTGGGGGGTTTCAGAGAGATGAGTACATGGAGGTCATGACAAAACCTGAAACAAAAGAGTCATTGCCCAGTCCGTTTGAAGAGCCCAAACCATCATCTCCAGGCTTGTCTACCACTGCCAAGCAGCATGAGGATCAAAGTGACTCTGCAAAGCCAGACACAAAATCAACTACTGACAGCTTTCATGTGCTAGAACCCACGTTAAAAGCATCCTCTACACCAGCGTCTTTACAAAGTACAGAAGAAGTAAAGGAGAGTTCATCCACATCAGAGGCACGCTTTGATGTCTCTGCTCTCCAAAGGGCTGACTCTTCTGACAAACGGTCCCAAGACGAGGAGCCTGATACTCTTGAAATGGAGGACAGCACCCTGCCGTGTCGTATTGAATGTCAAAAAATCCAAGTAGCTGAGCAAAAACAGACTTTTTCATCAATAACCGAATCATGTGTTACTCAGAGTACCACACGCTCTGAAACAACAAAGACAGTCACCATTACCTCTACAGCTGTTCTGTCTAAACCTGATGCATCGGTGGAAACAACTCAGACAGCCTCAGTCACTCTGGTGAGTGATACTGACACTACCAAAACCTCATGTGCCATAACACACCTGCCCAAATCAGAAGAGGTTAAAGAGGAACCACCACAGGTAAAAGAAGAAAAGACTGTCGGAGCTACTGCACCACTGAAGGAAGATGCCAAGGCATCAGAAAAAGAAACAACTGAAAAAGATGAAAAGGCAGGAACACTAACACACTCTGAAGTCAAACAGGTAACAGAAGAAAAGAAACTGGAAGAAAAGAGCAGTAAAGAAATCACAGAAGAGAAAAAAACAACTTCTGATCCCAAAGTGAGTGAAAGGAAAGAAGATGGGAAACAAGAAGAGGCTGAAATGGTGGAAGAAAAAAGCTTATTGGCGAAGCTGCCTGAGAGATTGGAGGTAAGGCGAAAGAGCAGTATATCTGATTGGGAGCTACTACAAAGGCCCGATGACTTCCCAAGTGCCCCCCCTCCAGGTTATGGTAATGATGGTGATGAGGAAGGAATGGAATGGATGGCCAGTGCCCACAGTACCTTAAAAGATACATACCACACGGAAACATCTAGCAAAGGAGATATACAGACTGATCGCCCTTCAGACTTGAACACTGGAGCTACTTCCTACTCTGCATCGCCACCAGGCTACTCCTCCTGTGAATATAAACATCGCAAAGGTGAACTGTCTCCATCCTTCATTAACCCCAGCCCTCATCAGCTCTCCAGTGATGAAGGTGAAGAGGATGGCAGCAGTGGCCACTCACAGGAAGTGGGTGAGGACGATCAAGAGCAGCACTCTGTGAAAAGAAGGTCACACAAGCAGAGGCGCCACCATACTGAGAGTCACCACGGAGACGCTGGACAGGGACAACACCAGCTGCCTGGCGCATCTGGTTTGGCTGTGACTTTAGCCGGAGAGGAAACACCGCCGACATCAGTGAGCGAGTCGTTACCTTCACAGTCTGACTCTGACGTCCCTCCAGAAACCGAGGAGTGTCCATCAATAACGGCAGAGGGAAATCTGGACTCAGACGAAGATGCAGAACATCTACCGGTGGACAAATTGTCTGGAGCTGGTGGCGGCCACCATCCTCCATCACCGCGGTCATCTCAGAAGACTCATGATCCCCTTCCTAAACCGATGAAAGACCCTCTACCCCATCCTCCTCACCCAGATGTGTGCATGGTGGATCCAGAGGCTCTTCTCAATGATCACAGCAGTACAGAGAAAATTCTCAAGAAGGAGCACAAGACCACCAAGGGTCTGAGAAAGGGAAAACCCAAGTCAGCTTCTCCTGCTCGAAAGGGGGAAGTTAGGAAGAGGTCTTCTACTCCAGTGAAACAGTCTAAGGACTCTGCCTCACCTCGATCAGCCTCACTCAGGAGGAAGGACACAGAGAGAAGCTCCAGGTTGATTAAAATGTCTGAAACCCACGGTTCAAAGAGTGAGATCCTCAACCCTGGGAAAGGCTTGGTCAATGGCATCAAGAGCAGTTCAGGTGAGGTGAAATATTCATTGTAACGCAACTTAAAATGAGTAAACCTTCAGAATAATTCCTGGTCAAGCTGTGTTCACACCAAATTAAATCAGAACAACTGCATTTATTATCAATACTGCCCCTGGATATTTGAACCTTACAAAAACGTATTCAGAGTTCAAAGATCCTGAAGGGGCTCTTTAAGAACTTTGCACACTTATTGCTGACATAGACTGGACATAAAAGACAGACATAGCATATGGGTCTGAAAAATGAAGCCAGTGCAGTGGTTCGTAAAAACCTGTATTCTTTCTAATGGGAGGGAGGCAACCCCTCTGGTTACAAAAAGACACCCCAAAAACCCTCAGCTGCTTTGCCTGTGACCTCAGTAAATGTTCTTAATGAGTTTATGGTCTCAACCACTACTCTCAGGTCAACTTATATAAAACATGAAGTTCATCTTTTTTTTTTCATTTTGTATGCCCTCATTACACTCAAAAAGGATGTTGCAGCAGATTAAGCTTTACCTTGTGATTGACAAATTTTAATCTAATAAACGTGTCAGATTCGCTCTTCACCTGTAACAGCTGGTTTCAAAAAGCTACGATTACAATGGCAAAAACACTCAACTTGAGGCTTCGCAGCAGAACGTCACAAACAAATGACTGGCTTTGATATAAAGTCTATAAATGCTGCACACAAAACGATGGCATCAAAGTTTACTGTGCATCATAACTACAACAATAAATAACTCATTGTTTAAAAAAAAAAAAAAGAGAAATCCATCCAGGTGATATCTCTGTATCTCAGTAGATGATATCATTAGCAGATCAAGCAAAACAGAGAATTTTCACATTTGTAATCCAAACAAAATATCTTGTAATGGATGCTTTCAATGGGCAAAATGAAGTCAGTTGTTAAAATGATCGATTTAAGTGAATTTCAGACATGAACAGAAAACGCTGTGTTTGTGGATTCAAATCTCAATCTTCATTCTTAAATCTCAAAGCTCTCAGGAACACAATTAACATACATTGAGAAGTGTTACACTGACAGTAGATATAATTCGGGAGAGATGGATTTGTTTTGTTTGCTTATACATGTGCATGAAATTAGTTAACTTGTTATTTTTCATTTTCTTGCAAATATAAAACTGCTCTAATTTGATCATGTCAGGGGAGTAATGATGGAAATGATTGTGGTCAGTGGATGCTGTGGGGTTAGGTACAGTCAAACATTTAACAGCAAAACCAGTATAAGGATGCAGGAGTACACAGTTATTAGATTACACTGACACTTTGCAGTTGTAGTTTGCTTAATAATTTCATCATATGAAGCCATTAAATCATTTTTTTGGTTGATGAAAGACCTTATTTCTTTGCACTTTCAGTAACAAAGTCATTTTTATTATTATCCTTGTATCCTTGATTGTTTCCAGGTAACAACTCCCAGAAAACCAGTTCAACTGTCCCCCCTGGACCACCTGTCTATGTTGACCTGGCCTACGTGCCCAACCACTGCAGTGCCAAGAATGTCGACCAGGAATTCTTCAAGAGAGTGCGGGCTGCATACTATGTTGTGAGTGGGAATGACCCAGGCAGTGGAGAACCTAGCCGTGGAGTCCTGGATGCTCTGCTGGAAGGCAAAGCGCAGTGGGGCTCCAATTTACAGGTACTTACCCTCTCTCTCACTCGGCCTTAGCCTTTTATTCTCTTCTCTTATTTCTTCAAATTTGTATGACCACAGTATATATACTCTATATGTGTATTACGCACTCAATTACTTTGGGAAACTTTGAATGTAAGGAATTGTAAGGTTTACTGACCTAAAACGTGTCATAATTGGGTGACGTCACATAGTATCACAGAGCAACTGTGAGCACAATACTCACTTGACCTTGTGGTGGCCTACAGCTGCAAATATAGCAAGAATCGTCATTCCTGTCTCTAACGAAATGATGACTCAAGTGAGCACATGATCAATTATCAAGATGAAATAAGAAACCTAAACTAAACTAAATTAAATAAAATTTATTCTTAGAGTCTACTAGAGTAGCTTTGTATGATTCACAGTTCAAAATAAACCTTATGTCACACTGGTCTTTGGTGCGACCCCTTGATTACCCCACTGTCTGCAAAAAGCTGATTTAGCTCCTGTCCATTTAAGCCAACTTTGTTCTGATTGTCTGTTTCTTGCAAACAGAAAATTTGAACAGCAGGTGGGTGGGGCTTAGGTGCTCTCAGCCAGAGCTGTGTGCACCACAGACAGTATAACACATGGACGTAGATCAGGCAAATGAAGCCAGTGCCATAGTGCCTAAAAACATGCATTCTATCTAAAGGCCCCCAGATGGCGATAGCTATGGTTTCAAAAACACAAAAGCGGCTTTCTGACTTGGCCTGCTGAGTTTATGGGCTCATAAATTGGGTTTCGGGTCATATTGAATAAAATTAAAGTTAAAACTAAGTCTGTCTTGTAAGTCTTGGTCATACCATGTTTCAAAATGGAGTATGAAGGTGGAATGAAACTGCATGCTCACTGGCATTAGCTAGTGAGCGTCAGACAGTCAGACCTGCCCTTCCATCTCTTTTTCCCAGCAAGATGGCAACAGCGGAAAGATTGATCAAGGCTTCAAAAACAGGACTATATAAACCAGTTTGTGATGTCACGATAGCCGTGTTCGTCTTTTATACAGCATACACAACATGACCATAACAAGGTTACTGAGCATTTAGAGCAATCTGAAGCCCAAGCTTTTGGCTCATGGTGATTATGTACTAAATATATCTAACAAAACACGCCACACTCAGCACAGAGCTGTTTCAAAATAACTGCACCTCAACAACCAAGAAATTCCACTAAAGGTTTCCACAGTGTTTCAAATTCTCCTGCTTTTCCTCTTCTTATTGAAGTCCATCTTTCCATCACAATTCTATGTCATTTCTTTTACCCATGCAGGTATTGAAGATATAACCAGTTTTCACCAATACAGTGGGTACGGAAAGTATTCACACCCCTTTAAACTTTTCACTCTTTGTTTCATTGCAGCCATTTACTAAAATTAAAAAAGTTCATTTTATTTCTCATTACATGTACACTCAGCACCCCATCTTGACAGAAAAAAACAGAAATGTAGAATTTTTTGCAAATTTATTAAAAAAGAAAAACTGAAATATCACATGGTCATAAGTATTCAGACCCCTTGGCTCAGAATTGAGTAGAAGCACCTTTTTGAGCTAGTACAGCCATGAGTCCTTGGAGATCCTCTCCAGTTCGCTCAGGTTGGATGGTGAATGATGATGGACAAATCATGACCAAGTTAGTCCTTTTCTGCCATCTCCCCTCTCATTTCCACTGTTTTGTCTCTTGTCAGGTGACTTTGATCCCAACCCACGACACAGAGGTGACCCGGGAATGGTATCAGCAGACCCATGAGAGGCAGCAAGATCTCAACATCATGGTTCTGGCCTCCAGCAGCACCGTAGTCATGCAGGATGAGTCCTTCCCGGCCTGCAAGATTGAGTTCTGAGCTTTGTGGGCACCACTCTGCTTTCCCTGCCGCCAACACCCCTTCGTCTTCATCATGAAGTTAGAGCGACAGCGAACAGTACTCTGCTTCTTCAAAGCTCCTCATTCTCTCATGGTACCGGTCTGAAACCCATTTGTTGCAGCCCTAAATACATTAGATTCTGTTAGTCAAAATTCTGGGTGTATGCTTTGTGATGGTGGGGCTATCTCGCAAATAAAATTGTACTTTTATTTTTGTTTTCTTTTGTGAGTTAAATGTCTGCCCTAACACCTTTCCTATACAAGCACTAGCAATTGTGGAATAAATTTCAATAATTTTTAAATGCATAATTACACCTGGCAGATAAACATTAACCCACAAAGGAATAACGCCACAGTCAAAATCAAGATTAGTCACATGCAGCTCTTACAGAGGTGGCTCCCAAGTGGCCCAAAACAAGTACCAAAACACTACTGAACCAGGAATTCTCATTAACCCAATTCTCCAAAATGGTATCTAAACCAATCAGTGATCAGTTATTTGTGTAAATCGTACGCACAGTGTTTCTATAAGACTAGAAAAGCTTTTGTTTCTTAATCCGAGCCTCTCGTTCTCCATGGGCATACACAAACGCATCCTTTACAATTCCACTCACGCTACAGTAGTGTTTTGATTAACTCAATAAAGGCAAAAATTGATGTTATATAACAAAAAAAAAATTTAATAAATTCCTTCTTGTCATTTGTGATGAAGTTTTAGGAGGTGCCTGAAAAACTCTTTCTTCTCGGCTCTCACAGCTTAGCTGGTGCATGTTGCTTGCGTTTTAGCTCGGACTCTTCCGGAGAGGACTGCGTAGGGTTAAACCTTTCTTTAGCCAGCCTTCAAGTGTGAAATGCAGTATAGTGTGGATAGACTATTACACTGTTTGGCTGTCTATGCTCAAGTGATTTCTATAGGCGCCAGGCAAAGGGACGATGTTTCTGCACTAATCATATCTCTGCTGGGTGTTCTTTAAGTCTTCATCACAGTCTTTGTTTGTTGTATGTACTTCAGTATACATATAAGGTAAATATTTCATATCGACATAGAGTTTATGTTAAATAAATGATATATTTTGTGATGAGTTGATCCTGAGGCAGATGCAGCGTTTTAAGGGAGAAGGTTTAATTCTTGTCATTTCCTCCTGTTCAGCTACAATATGCCGTCTCTGTTAGTATCACAAAGAGATGGGAAAGAAAAAACAAACAAGCAGTGACCTGTGGCAAATGTAGCAATGAAAGCTCACCTGTTTGTCCCTTCAGAGGCAATGATACGCCAGTGGGAACTGCAATGTTTCTATTTATTAAGGAGGTTACTTTTCAAGACAAAAAAAAAAAAAAGCATGTTACAGGAGGCTTCTTTCATGTGCCTTTAGAGTGTGGGTTTGGAGAAAGGAGGATGTTTTAAGGACATGTCAGCCATTTTAAAGACGAGTCAGAAACCAGGGTAAAAAACAAAAAAGAAACCAAGTACACAACTTTAAAACTGAGGACCAATCACTTCCTACTTCAAGTTGCAAACCACACTGCGAAATAGTACTCTCCCACTGCTCAAACTGGAGCTGTGTAATTCAATCAAGCATCATTTCCACATGTTGAAATACTGCTTTCGAACCAATATGAATGTCTGAGAGCAAAGTGTTGCACCAAATAGGAATGCACTTTTTCTGAGGCGCTGTTTGAAGCCGGGTTTTTGTTTGTAGTCAAAGCACAGAGAGTTTGTGTAGTAGCAGAAATGAACTTTTCATGAAATTAAACTTGTGTACAGGACGTTCCCTCCAGACTGAGCTTGCTGATAGTGAGGGACCAGATCAACGTGAAGCAATTACCTGATGTTAATCCCACAGTAATATATATTGAATGAGCATGAATGTGGTGATTATGGTCACAGATATCCAGTAGGAATGTTTTAGAAGTAGTTTTACGTGTGCTTGAGTATACAATACGCTCCGAGTAGCTGTTTTTATATTGCGGCATGGTTTGGTTTTGGTGAGTCTTCTGCGAGTTCACTGTGAAAGGTCTTTCTGCTTGTTTACAGCCAGACTTAAGAGCAGCTCATATTCACATTAGGCCATGTTTCCTTTACTGATTTATACGCAGATTTTTAGAGATTCACGGTGGAATCGCAAATTTTTTGATTTGATCTTCTTTGTGCTGCATAGCAAATCCAGCTGCGATTTAGTGTTCTTTAGATTAAAGTTTTCTCTGAGCAAGGCAAAAACACTAAGAAATAAAGCGTTCATTTTATGCTTTTGATTTTTATTCTGTTTTTTATAGACTGATTTAAAGCTAAAAGGAGGGTCAGGCTGGACGATGCACGGCAGGTTGGGATTTCCAGAAAGTCCTTTTTGTCAGGATGATGCTTTAAAAGCTCACATCGAAACTCTAGTCAGTCCTTTACCTCGATCAAATTCAGTGCATGGGACAAACTAAACTGAAGGCTAGACCACATCTTCACCTCGTGCTAGCCTGGGACCAGTGCCAATTTCTTGCTGCTCATAACACTCTTTACTTTATACCTCATCGTCCAAAGCCTCTGTGTTCTGCCTGCTCTCTTTTAGTTTTAAAACTCAAAGATGGCCGCCTCACACGGTTGCCATTGAAAGTTGTTTTCCTTTTCTTTTCATCATAACCCTGATCCATTATGCACTGTACAAGCCTTGAAATGCATCTCATGCTTGTGTTGTTGCAGCCATGGCTTCTGTTTATTTTTTGTTTGTTTTTTTTAATCATACTGGGGGAGAATCTCTGAGTTTGATGCAGGTTGTATATTAAACAGCTGGGTACGCACAAATACATATCCACCCTAGTCTGAAGGTTGTAAAACGACTCCCATGAAAACACATTTAAATGTTTGTGTACCGATCTAGCAAGCAAAAAGTCCTTTACAGTCCTCCTTTCGATGCTGTATGAGATGTGTTCAAAGCAGGAAGAAGCTTTTTTAAATGTGAGGATCAGATTTTATGGATTGTCTGATTTGTCGTACCGTCTTTGAATAATGTTTTTAAGTTGGCAGATTCCAAATACCCGGCCTTGAGATTTTTCAAGGCATTAAGCAGAACGCTGTGAATCACTTAATACTGAACTGTATTGCTATACCGAAGCTGAATGCACTATACAGGAGATCTATTTTTCTGAATGTAGAGTTGGTACTACTTCAAT
>VUQJ01014708.1:27686-39635 GCA_015108635.1 Andinoacara biseriatus | reverse complement strand
TAAAGTGTCTCAGATTGTGCAGTAATTGCATGGATGCACAACTAAATGTTCCCTGAACCAGGAAACAAAACAGTTTGATTTGGAGGGGGAAAAAGTAACAAAAAAAAGTAATAATTCTGGAATTTTCTGACAAGATCACTCCGATCACTTGTCAGTGACCATGTTGACTTTTTACTAGCTACATTTCAAAGCAAAACTATAAAAAGAAGATAGTAATATTGAATATGCACTGCTCTTTTAACACCATAATGTATTGTTAAAATAAATGCTACATTTACTTTTAAAAAGATCCACCTTTATTTTAGGTATGGTGTGTTTTTAAGGCATAAAGCAGGGGTAGTAAAATCACAAGTTTGGCCCCGCTAATCGAATAATGAGGATGAATTTCTTCACTTGTTCAACTGCTCAGTTGCCTATATGCAACCACCAGCCCTCTCTCGTGCCTTATAAGCTGTATTTACAGTTGTGGTGTAAAAGTGATTTCCTATTCTTGCATAATGTTTCTTTAACTCTCCTCTTCCCAATAAACTCTGAAAACAGACTTTAAAAGAATGCAGTGATTAACTGTGTATGATCACTAAGTGTCGCCATCGAAGATCTCCCTGTAAACAGCAGTTTAATATTCCGGGGTTTATGGCTGTATTGCATTCAAGATTTACTGTAATAGCTTGTAGAGAAAGTTGAACAAGGAAAACTCTCCTAAAAATCATTGGTGTTCTTTCAGCTGTGAAATTAAACAAACTCCCCACGAGAGGTGACTCAATCTGAACAAATCAAAGCCAATGAAATGGAACTCAAATTAAGAAAGTGATGGATTTGCCTACCCTATTATTTGATTTATCCACTTTACATGTTCTGCAAACAAATTACAGTTGCAGGAAGGGGGGGAGAAAAACAAACCTTACTGGCTGAAACATATGTGTAAATGACAGATTTTCCCATGAAGGACACAACAGAATTTTTGCTCACTTACACTGTTGGTAAACAGTGAGCTTACTCATCACGCTCTCTCACCATCTCGCTCTGTTTTCTCCCCTCTCTGATAAGCTGGCATTTCCTGTTATCTCAGCCCTGGGCATTGTTGTCTGCTCTGTGATACAGTAGAGTCTCTGCACTGCTGACAGAACACGAGCTGTTTCACTTTGTCTGATTGTGCTTGTATACGGCAGGGAGCAATGCTTCCCTTTTTAAATTTCTGCTCAAGTCTTAATTGCAGCACGGCATTTTCTTTCTCTTCAGTTAGACCGGTGTTCTGTCTCTCAGCTGGTTTTCATGTGATCATAACCGCGTATGGGTGTAGCCTTTTGAGGACATAGTGCTTTCTGTCCTTAGAACACTGGGTGGGGATTCACAACTGCAGCTAAATTGTGGTTGGAGTATTTTGATTAGCTGGCTTTTATCAGTTTCTGTCGGTAGCTTAGCGTATTTTGTGAGCTGACATTATTCTTTTATCGCCCATTTTATTGCATTGTAGTGCACTGTAGTCGACAGGTTCCCAAACTATGGAATTTGTCAGCTTTCCCAAATGTAATATTTTAGGGCTTTTAGAGAGATGTTAATCAAGCTGGGCTCTGATGAGTATTTATTAGTACAGCATTAGAATTCAACCAGGAAAGGAAAAGTTAAAGCTCTTTTTCCTCAGAATTTATTAAATAATTTATAACTCAAACATACTAAGCTTTGCTTTTTAATATTTGTTGTTCAAGCAGCAATTTTACAGCATTTATTTTCACCTTGTACTGGAGTATCCCAAGGGTGCGGAGTGGGAGGAGAGGATTCTGGGATTTCTAGTTAATGAAAGGTAAACACAGAGTCTACACTGAGGTGAGCCAAAGAATGCAGGACTCTTCCTCTCAGTCAGGATATGAGCTTCATTCTTTTGACTGTAACGCATGATATCTCAACTTTGGCAATTTCTCATCTTTGCTTTTGAGTTTTGAGTAAAAACTGCTTTCTTGTTTACAGTCATAAACAGTTTTCACCTTCGTTGCCTGAACTGTTTACCCCTTCATCTTAGTGTTTTTAGGAACTAATTGCAAAATTACATTACTGGTCAGCCCGTCACTGCTACTTTCATTCATCTCTACCATTGTCAACCAGTTTGGGATGCAGCTTTTTTTTCTTTTTCTTTTTTTTTGTTTGTTTTTTGTTTTGTTTTTTTTGCCAAGCCGGAGATCGAGCATTCAGGATTGTTGCCCAGCCAAAACTTCACCAGGATTTTCACTATGTGTTGTGAAAGCGAGCGGGATAAAGGCTATGACAAACATTTGCTCTGCAAAGCAGCATGCGAGACCATCCCAGTGTAGACAAAACACAGAACACGAGCAGATAAAACACAGTTTATTTTACTACAAGTGTCTCTCCCCGGGATGTTTCCACGCTGGATTATAACACGTGTTTTGTTAATCTTCAAAGATGTAGTGAACTTTTTCCCTGCTCCACCCCAACCCTCAGCTACACACCAAACCTGCAGCTCAAGTCTGCGCTGAGACAAGTCGGCATCAGAGAGAATATACTTTATACAAATATCTCTATTCAAGTGCTCTGAGCCATTAGAGAGATCCCAGGGGATACGGTGGAAGGGTAATGGAGAATATAGATTTAACTTGTGACCATCAGCAAAAATGCCAATTAGAAATGCATCAGCGAGCACCCGCGATAGAGCCACAGCACGCTGCCGGTCGGGGATTAATTTAAGGCATGTATTTGACTAAGATGTTGCAAGAAGTTAAAGGATCTAATGAAAGTCTTTGAACAGTTTTGTCAAGTAATAAATCAACTCAGCGCTGAAAGTTTTCCTCTCTGCAGGAAACACAGTCTTATCCACGTGCAAGTTTTCATTTTGTTTTGCTGTGATGATCTTTTGAATAAATAACAATACAAAGCCTCTCAAAGGCATAACAGCTAATTAGTATCTGTCTTTAAAAATGAAAAGAAGAAGAACGGCCTTAATTGCCAAATTAAATTCAAGAAATTCAGTCCCCATTCTCAAGCTCTTTTGAGTCACATTTAGTTCCCCTTTTACAAATCCCGTGTTACGGTGAGCGACAGCAGCACGGCTGTTCATAATGTTGTCCTTTTCGGTTTTCCTCACTGGCTGCAGCATCGCTCCTCTTCTGCTCGATCCTGACCTCTCCCCACAGCTCCTTTCATTAATCATTTACTCGCTCCCTCTCAGTCTCTCTCCATCTCTCTTTCTCTTTCAGCCTCCCTCTTCTTCTTCTTCTTCTTCTTCTTCTCTCATTTGTCTCTCTCTTTCTCCCTGCCCCCTGGATCTCCTGTTGCTGCTAATCTTTATCTATTTATCTTTCTCTCCATCCCTCCATCTTCATCTCTCTTTTGACTGGTAAATTACCAATCTTTGTCCACTCTCACTGCTATCGGGGTGCATCATTGCCTCTCCCTTCAATAATCTCTCTCTTCTGGAATTTTCTGAATTTTTCAGTCTGTGTTTGCTGTATGAATTTCTACTCAGAGAATAGCTTATATTAACATGTACTGTATGCAGCATGCAACACTTTCAGACAATTCATTTACTCACACCTAGTTGTCGAACTCCCCTGCACAGATTCATTAAAACTATACCTTTAATGAAAATGCATTAGGGATAAGTCTACTGGAACCTGATTTTCCATTTAAAGTGATTTGGCTATGATCCCAGTGTAGTACCTTTCCCAGACAAGGTGTGTGCATAAATAGCCCTGTTTTGATGATGTTCTTTAGTGTATAAAGGCTCCATAAGCCCCATGGTTGTTTGGACTCTTGTTTTTTTTTTTTCTTCCCTCTGTTGTTTTCCTGAAGCTTTGGCTATAAGATGAATTATTCAGCATTGTAATGGGTCTATATTTGTCGTTGTTTATCTTGCCTCTATGCCCCCACCACCCTCATTGCTGCTCCACCACCATCTCTCTCCAAGCGTTCACTTGTCTGTCTGTCTGGCAAGCGGAGCTGCTCTACCCGCAGAGGATGCTCCACTTTAATGAATGAAGTGAAGTCATTTAGCAGGGCTCTTAATGGCACATAAAGCCCCGCTGCTAGGCTTGATTAATCAGGGAAAGTGTTTGGCTGTCACACACAGGGCTGTCCTCAGCAGGGGCAGCAGCTTGATCGCTGCGCTCTCTTTTATGGCGGGGTCCCTCTCCGCTCTCGCCAGATTCGTCAGGAGCCCGAGCTGCCAGCGCTTGATTGGAGAGACAGATCTCATAGCTTTTGGTGCAGACTCGGCATGACGGAGATGATAGTGCTGATCATCATACCCCTAACTCAGAGACCGGTGTCTGTGATTTGTGTTGCCATTGCGGCCCAGTGCTCTGTGGTGAGGTGTGATATCAGAGGATGCCTCAAGGATATAAAGAAAAAGCATCATCAACAATAAGTCTTTAGGTGGCTAGGTGATTTTTTTTATTTTTTTTAGCAAATGTAAGAGTGTCATGATTATTTATTATATTTATTATAGGAAATGCTGATATCTGTGTGTGCCTCAAAATTTCTGAGTCAGTTAGTAAGAAAGCAACCGTGTGGTTGTTTTGTACCTATATTTAAAGCCTTTGAAGATGACCACGATGGCCGCTTTCTAATCAAGCATTTGCGTGTGACTAATTGTAAAGAGGCTCAGGTTTATACAGGGTAGCTGCCTCTGTACTTGTGATTACTGCTGTCACTGTCTGTATTGCATCAGTCACATACGCTGCAAAATTATGTAACATGGCAAGTCTTAAAAAAAACAAAACAAATAAAATTCACCCGTCAAGCTGCAGAGGAACGCAAAAGTAGATGCTCACTGAAACTGACTGGAAGGCGCTCTGTGGTTTTTATTTTTTTTAACTAACATCACACAAGCAAAAGCACCTCATTCAGAATGAGGCTGTTTTATGACTTTCACCAACGCAGTGCAGGTCTGATTCACAGTGAGGTGCTGCTGCTATTTTATCTATGAGGAATTTTGGGGAGTCACATTCATTTTTTTTATTGCTTTCATTGCGTTATTATTTTGTGTACGTTCACTTGAAAGCAAAGTGCTTCAAAGACACTACAGCTCTACTTCACTGTGTCACTTTTACTAAAATGATTCTTTGCTGTGAACACACACAGCAGCGATTTAAGACGCTAATTTAGTGGGTTTTTTTGGTAGGTAAGCATATCCAGGAGATAATTACAGTGTGTAACTTTCTGTCTGTGACTTAGTTCAATAGGATTACTTTTCCATTGTTATTACCTCTTCACAGAACTCATTAAAATGCATTTATAAAAATATAATGAAAGCCACTGCATACTCCAAGGCATGCTATGCTTATGTAGCTTCCAGTCCATCCTGTATGTGATGATTTCAGCACAGCATGTTGTCATTTGCTTTTTCTCTTCAAAAAATGGTAGAAATCAGTTCTACTTTAGCTCGGTAGACAATTTTTTTTTCATTGCGAGGTTTTGTGTTAATTTGCAGAAGGAGGTCACAGCAGGGTGCTTGACTAACTGAGACACCGCTCAGTGCGAATCCTCAACATTAGAATATGAAAGTTTACAGATCTCAGGAGGATTCATCTTGGGGCTCATCCGCTAGCACCCATCACCTTCATCCTCCCATCTGCCTTTTTTTCCCGTCTCTCTAATCCCCCTTCTTCTCTCTCTTCTTGTCACCTAAACCTTTCATCTTGCTCTGTTATACTCCTGTCACACCATTACTTTCTTCCTCTCAATTTTCGTTTGTAATTTTCCTCCATCCCGGACAAGGAGAGAAGGATATGGTTCCATCTGTGAATTTTATTTATTTATTTATTTTGTTCTTATTTTCTTTTATTCACTGGACATAAGAAATGAGTTTTACCATAATATGAAAATAAGATATATCTATAGTTTTTTATTACAAGTGCAACTCTATATTAAACACATGTACTGATCACGTGTTCAACCTGTGTTTGACCAATTCTTTAAGACAAGTTGCGAATTAATCCCTGGTTGGCACCATTCAGAGCCTCTAATCTCCAACTGTTCCTCAAAAGACATAACTGTTAAATCACCGCACTGGATTTCAATAATTTCCTCTCATTTAAACACACACACACACATTTATTTTTATCACTATTTTTAGACATGTCAGACATTACATTAAAAAAAAAAACTTTTAATAACATTTAACAATATTTCCAGACCTAGTGCAAATGCTAGAGCAACGTAGTGTTTGACCTTCATTCAACTGAGGTTGAAAAGCCGAGGCCTCAATTAAAAGATTTGCTTCCAATGAATTTTGATCTTCTGTATGACTTGAGCAGAAAATTGTGTGTAATGGTTACTTACATTGATGTGAAAATATTTTTTTCTGAATGACTGTATGTTAGTAATTTTCCAGCTGTTTATGTAGATTGCAGTATTGCAGGTTATGTCCTACCTACAGTAGAGTATGTGTCCAAACCTGTAGTAAACCTTGGATAAATTTTTTGAATATGACAGGAATTAATAGTTAAAGGTGTGATTACTTAATCGTTAGAGCGAGGGTGTTTCTAATACACATAATGTGAAAAATAATAGATGCAATAATCGTGGTTGGTTTTGCCTTATTTAAGATAATGACTGTGGGAAGGGGGATTTGTGCATGAGCTCGTCTTCCAGAAAGTTTCCTTCTGTCTTTCGGTCCATGAATGTCCCTAATTAAACCTTCATTTGAGGGGACTGAGTTCAAGTATAAATCTAACAACATTTTCTATAAATGAGCTCCTTACGGAGCCCTAAAAAGGGTACTTAGTGATTGTCATTAGGCTATAATACTCCAGTTTTAGGACTTGTAGTGAGATGTTCAGCATTTATTACCATGTCCAGTTGTTTTAGTGTCAGGCAACATCGGTCTGATTGTGATGGAAGAGTCCATCCATTCATTCTCTCCAGCACTTACATGTGATAAATTATACCCATCAGATGTCTAAAAGTCATACGTTTGCCCCCAGGAATGTATTAAAGCATCTTTTTTATTGTTGGTTAGTATCAGAAAAAGGTAACAACAAAACTGGGGGCAAAAGCGTGCAACCCCAATTCCAAAAATGTTGGGATGCTCTGCAAACTGTCAATAAAAACAGAATTCGATGATTTGTGAATCTCATAAACCCATATTCTGTTCACAATAGAACACAGAAAGCATATCAGATGGTTAAATAGAGAAAATGTACAATTTTAAGAAAAAATAAGATCATTTTAAATGTGATGGCAGCAACACATCTCCAAAGAGTTGGGACAGGGACATGTTTAATACTGTGTAGCATCTCCTATTCTTAACAAGCTGGATGGTTCCTGGACACAACATTCAAATTTCCAACCACACAGTTTTCCACTTTTTCTCAGCCCCTTTGACCAAGAGAAGTCGGTGGTGTTTCTGGATCATGTTCACATATAACTTTGATTTTTACATGATAGAGATTTAACCTGCATTTGTGGATGGCACAGTGAAGTTCCTAGAAGTGTTCCTGAGCCCATACAGTGATTTCCATGACAGGATCATTCCTGTTTCTAGCAGCCTGAAGGCCTGAAGATCATGGGCATCCAGTATTGATTTTCAGCCTTGTCCTTTATCCACTGACATTTCTCCAGGTTCTCAGGATCTTTTGACAATATCACGTACTGATGATGATATATTCAAAGCCTTCACAATTTTACTTTGCGGAACATTATTCAGAAATTGTCCCACAATTTCTAGACAGTTTTTTTTTTTCTTTTTTGGAGATTTGAAAACCTCTGCTCATCATTACCTCTGAGAAACTCTGCTTCTCTAAGATGCTTTTGTTAAACCCAATTATGTTACTGACCTGTTGCCAATTAACCTAATTAGTTGTAAAATGTTCCTCCAGCTGTTTCGTTTTATTACCACTTAATTTTCCAGCCTTTTGTTGCCCCCGTCCCAACTATGTGTTGCTGCCATCAAATTGAATAATTGAGCTAATTTTTTTCCTGAAACAGTAAAACGTATGAGTTAAAACATTTGATATGTTTCCAGTGGTCTATTGTAAATAACATATGCGTTTAAGAGATTTGCCAATCATTGCATTCAGTTTAAATTTACATTTTCTACAGCATCCCAACATTTTTGGAATTGGGATTGTACAACAATATGTAGAAATTTAATAGGGAGCTGCAAAGCTGGCAAGAAAAAAGGCTGGAAGTGAGTGAGACTGCTAGGAAATCTGGTGGGAGAAGGTGTGAAAAACTCAGGTTAGTGATTGAAAATATTGAAATAATTGTTTGCCTGCCAAGCATAAAGTAACAACACACAAAGTTAGTAGTTGGCTTGCAAACACAATTACGCAATTGAAATTGAACTGTTAAAGATTCAGGTGTTTCCCACAAGAGCTTTCTTAAGATAAAAAGGAGCTAAATAGACTTACATTTACCAGGTGGCCTGAAGCATGACTCCAGAGGGATTTACTACAAAGGAAGTTCAACACAGTCAGGCTTTCTTTGCGCTAGCTGTCTTGACAAAACCCCAGTCAGAGATAACAGGAACCACAATTTGTGATGAAAATGGTGATAAAACATATAAAACGTCTGCCGCCAGCAGATAATCTGCATTGCTCTTAAGCATGCTGTAAATAATAAATAATAATAAAACAATCAGTGGAAATGTGGCACTTCCAGGCGATTTTTAAATGAAACTCTGAACATAAATTGCTCCTGACTATGTTACGCACTCAGAATGAGTTACCACGGTGATTTAGCCAGGTAAAAAGAGAGGAAGGAACTCTGATTTTAAGCTCAACGCAGCTCCCAAATTTAGCATATCAACTAAATAATGTGAAAATATTTTGAATTTTGTGCTTACGGCTAAATAAAACAGCGTTAATACAAAAGCCTTTTTAATTTGACCTAAACTGAAAGTGAAAAGGGAGAGACAGTAAAGCCGAGGAAGTTAGAAGAGAAGTCTGTGGGGAAATACTGTGAAAGCCAATCAATCTGCTTTATAACAGCTGAACTGGTGAATACCAAGCCAATCATGTTTTGCACTGATACAAGTGTGTGGGAGTTGTAAAACATTGTGCATGGGAATGAAAAAGCCCTGTGTGGGAGGGGTGTGTGTGGGGGGGGTATTTTGAGTTATTTTTGGGTTATTATCAGATTTGATTATTCTGTACATGCGGTTTTTAATGTGGTGGTGGCCGTGCTGGTGATTGAAATTGCAGTTATGCCTCTCGCTCTCCATCCGTTTAAATCAGGGGTTCTCAAAGGTTTGATGACTGAGTGTCAATTTAGAGAGCCAACATATGATTGAAGGCGGCACGGGAAAAAATGCACGCATCCAATATTTTGACAGTTTGTAATGTGTCTGTTCAGAGGATGATGGTTTATCTTGGTAGTTGTCATGTTTTTGTGCTGGTTTTAGTTTAGTTTTTTTAAATCACTAATGAGGTGGTTTTCACATTTCTTGATTTTCTTTTGCTGTTAATGAACACGTAAAATGATACGAAGGGCCACCATTGGCTGACAACCATGTGTGAATATCTTACTTAAAAAAAAAAGCAGTGAAAAAAAAAAGCAGAATTACAGAATGAAAGCATGACCAGCACCCAGCAGTTTTCATAATAATGTAGTTTTGGTAATAAAGACTGGTAAAAAATCAGTAATGAGGATAGCATGTTTACTGGCAGTAAAGATTTGGTTGCTTCCCTTTTCACTTATATAACATTTAATTTGATTTTCCTGGTCAAATATGTAATTAGGCTATGTCAGCATAGTATCGAGTCCTGGATATATGTCACTTAACGTGTCGATTCAGATCAGAAGTATAATCGCTTTTCCATTTCATCTTTAACAAGGGTGAAATATTCTGGAGCTAATCTATAATAGGCAAATCCAATCACTGAAGCCATTGCCTGTTGTGATTTGAAGCTCTGCCAGACTTTGATCGCCATGGCAGTAAATTGATTAGCAGTGATCTGTTGGTCTCCTAAATGCTGATCCTGGGGAAAGAAAAAAAAAAAGAGGTTCATGTCTTCGCTTTAAGCTGAGGTTGTGGTTGAGCTCCGAGATAGCTCTCCTCTCCCTGATCTCCTCTCTGTTCAACAGCTCAGTAACAGCAACGGCAGCTCTGTAACAAGACAGCATAGAAGCTGGTCACTGTTTCTGCCTGCTGCCTTCATTAAGCTAAGCTCAGTCTCTGACTCTTTGAGCTTGCTGCAGCTGTCTGGTCTTGTAGATTTGCTAGAAGAGCCGAGATGAGGTTCAGCTTGAAATATGAATTTAATTAGATGTGACTCAGAGAAGACAGAACCACTTGAATTTGAAGGATAAATGGGTCACTCGTAGACCTTAAAGTTCACCCCTCTGCTCTGTCTATACCTTCTCCACTAGAACCACCACCGTGTCACAAAACACACCCAGAAGTGCATTTGTGCACACACTTACAATATTAGGTATGGAGAGGAAGTAAAGCAGGAGGGGCCTGAGCACTCTAATCATTCTAGCTGCAGCTTTGATTAATGTAAAGTGGTTCATATTTACAGCAGAAATTGCCAGAGTAGGCAGGTAAGAAATTAAAAAAAAAAAAAAAATGTGTATGTCCGTCAGCAAGGGCGAACGCCTAAAACTTCAGTACGAAGAGACTAATATGGAGTCAGAAACCATTTCGAAAAGCACTGGCTGCCTCAATTTGAGCACCATTGCCTGCAGATATGACATAAAGTGACAGTTTATTTAACTTGACAAGAGAGTCATTGTAATGTTTTCATTTTAACGTGTCAGATTTAGAGGATTCTTAACCTTGAACCCCGTCCTCTAATCCTCAAACCTTATCGCCGCTCAGTGTTTGGACTCCCTCGCTCTGTCTAGTTTCACATAGCTGGGTGTTTTTTAATCAGCGGGAGGCTCAGCTGAACAAGTGGTAAGTGAACAATGAGACAGCAGCATGAAGGGGTTTAGCATTTTCAAAGCCTATCACTCGTCTTGGGGAAAATTAGTAGTTGCGAGTTGAAGTTCAAGAGATATCGAATGCTAACAAAGTCCCTCCTTTTTGCTGCTTTGCCATCTGCTTGTCAGTCATATTTCAGCTCCGCCTGTTGATGTGTGCTCAGGAGGAGGGGTGAGACGGTGAGTGGTGCAAGTTGGTGTTATGGGTGTATTTTCCAAGCATTTATACCTTTAAACCCCAATATTAAAGGACAAGAATGAATCAAATCTTCTGTTTTTTGGGTTTTTTTTTCTGAATTCCCTTTGCCCCTGTTGCCCTCTTTTATCCACCTTTCGTGGGTTTCCTCACTTCCTTCGACCCGGTCTCTCTATTAGGACCAAAGGTCACAGCTCGGAGCTTCAGTGAAATCAATCAAAGGTTAAAACCTTTAAGTCTTTATCCGAGGCAGCTACCGTGCGAGGCTGTATTTAGTGTGGTAATAGATAGCTGACTGAAAACAGGCTGGTGCATGCTGAGGACAAGCTTTCATTTCTTTATTTATTCCCACTGACACAACAATTTCATTCATGCAGCCCGTCAGGTTGTCATCATCGCTGGGAATGTATTCACTGCAGATACATGAGATCTGTCAGTATTAATAAATAGTTGTATACTGATGCTGCAGTGGCTGGCGGTGGGGTTCACAGGAGGGAGTGACAGATTTAGACAGGCTGACAGGAAAACGAAGCAGAACAGAGTGACGGAGCAAGTTCGTTCCTAGAAATGTTCGGGGTTGTGCGGTGCCTTGGAAAAAAAAATGGGCACATCTTTTATTCATGTTCAGTTGTCGAGGTGTCAAGAGTTTTGTCAAGCCTCTCATTGTTCTGTTAACCTTGTCCCTGTGAAACGTTCTGTCTCTATCTCCTTGGTCACACATTACAGCCCGGGCACAGGGTGGGGGTGGGAAGAAGAGGTGGATAGAGGATGGGAAGGATAGACAGAAAGAGGTTCCTTCCTCATTCCTTCATCGTTAAACATACATGGACTCTTTAAAAAAAAAAAGGGGGGGGGGGGGGGGAGCCCAAAGAAAA
>VUQJ01014705.1:38008-48222 GCA_015108635.1 Andinoacara biseriatus | reverse complement strand
ACTAGCCCCTAAAAAAAAAAAAAATATTTAAAAAAAAAAAAAAAAAAAAAAAAGAACAATGAAAAGATTAGATGAGAAGTACATCTTTGATTTGGAGCAAAAAAAAAAAAGCCTGAATATTTTTGATTAATAGCCAATTTTTCATGTTGAGAATGGTTGGTCTTGAATTATGGTTGTACTGTCTTGCATTAACTTTAAAAAGCCTTAGTATTTCAGGCAGTTTAACAAATGGTGTATATTCAAAACCAAAGTTTAAAAAAATTATTAAATCCATACAAGTCAAATGTGATACAATAAATATTGTGTTGCGCCCAATGCACTTGATTACATAAAGAGGGGATGAAGTGAGGGGATCTAGGGCCCCAGAAGCAACTTTTCCACGATGGAATTTAACAGGGTAATCTGGTTATTCTAACTTTTTTTGGTACAATTTACAGTGTAACCAAAAGCATTAAGCTTGTCTGCTACAATTTGTCATTTGCTCTGAAACTTAAAATGAATCCATGACTTTTATTTTCTTTCTTATTTTCTGCAGGAATTACTCCCCTGCAAAAAGCAAATGTGTTAAACGTGCCAAATGGTATTATTTAATCCTGGATGTTTGTACCTCGAGGAGCAAAAATGAATGATCCCTGACTTCACAACAGCACAACAGCGAGACAAGGCGTGCCTCAACCAACCGATGCAAATTACCACAATTTAGAGTGTTATATTCAGCGGGAGACCATTGCTAAATGGTCAGACAAGCTAGTCACAGATATTAAAATAAATTATGTCTAATTTGAATTTTAGTCACGCTACATTAACTAATAGAAAGTTATTAACATTTCAAAAGACAGAAAAAAAAGCTTTTGCCTGCAAAATTAACAGTGGCTGGGCTGACCTGTAAGCCATGCAGTCTGATCACTGTAATGACAGTGTAATGGCATATTTACATTAAAATCTGGTCTGCTAATATGGGATTCAAAATGGGAGGCTCAGTCAAGGATTATTTAGTCTGGCCTGTTGGCCTCTCGCTGAATGTTTCTTCCTTAACTTCAATACAAAGCAAAAACTTCTCATTTCATGACTATTTATGCGGCTGGTCTCTGTGCTTTGCCTTCCCTCTCACCACCCTAATGTTCTCTTTAGTTCCAACCTTTTATCTTTCATCTCCTCTCTCTTTTCCCTCCTTGGTCTTTAAAGGCAGTAATTATTTCACTTCAGAAATGTCAAAATACTATACTTCAGTTGTATCTTAAGGAGCCTTGTTGGGATGAATGGAATTCTTCACTGACAAAGATGAGCAGCCCTCTCCCACCATCCCTGAACCTTATGATATTGCAGTCTTTGAAACAAGAGAATTTCTTTGCATTTTAAATATTCCCAATTCATTTCCCTTTACTTTGATATTCTCCAAGAAACTGCTGTGCTATTTCAAGATAGAGGATGTGAGCAAAGCAGTGATAGGATCACAGTGCTGGAGAGGCTTTAGGTTTAAGGTTTAATTGGTGTGAAAGCAGTAATGGAATGAATTTCATGTAATGTTGACTATATTTTAGCTTTGAATTAGCCCAGCTCTGCATGAGTGCAAGGTTGAACGTTAACTGCACCAACTTGGGCTGCAACTAATGATGAACCTACAGATTTCTTTAGTTAATTAATCAAACATTTAGATGAAAAAGAGTCATAAAAAGCAGTGAACAATGGAGATGAACAACACACAGTGACATTTTCAAATTGATTGCTTCCTACCTAGCTAAATAGACTCAAAGATATAAAATTGATGTTAAAAAAAGTATTAAAAAATGTTCAGTAATTTTACTTGATAATTTATACGTAGACTAAAAAAAATGATACATTTGCAGTATCAGTGGATTCAAATGTCCTTTACTGTAAATACTTGTTATGATCACTAATGCTACAGTCACACTATGGAAAACAGTGGTTGGAGCAAAATTACCGCAACAGTGTGCAAAGAACGTAAAATGGTTGTGCTAAAGATGGAGACTAGGTCTATAATCACTCGCAGTCAGTTGCCTTTTCTTTTTTTAAATGATGACTTCATTTATTAAGGAGGAAAAAAAGCAATCCAAATCTACCTGACACAATGTGAAAAAAAAGTTGTTTTTTGCCTCCTAAGCTCGGAATAGTGGTGAACCTTCCCAGGAGTGGCCGGCCTACCAAAATTACTCCAAGAGCTCACTGCAGACTCATCCAGGAGGTCACAAAAGAACCCAGAACAACATCTAAAGAACCACAGACCTCACTTTCTTCAGTTAAGGTCAGTGTTCATGATTCAACAATAAGAAAGAAACTGGGCAAACATGGCATCCATGGGAGAGTTCCAAGATGAAAACCACCACAGAAAAGAAGACTTTTGGGAAAATATTCTGTGGACTGATGAGACAGAAGTTGAACTTTTTGGAAGTTTTGGTGTAAAACTAACTCAGCATTTCATATGAAGAAAATCATTCAAATAGTCAAACATGGTGGTGGTAGTGTGATAATCTGGCGCTGCTTTACTTTGTCAGGACCTAGGCGACTTGCCATAATTGGTGGAACTATGAATTCTGTCCTAGTCAAAGTTCAAACTTAAATCTCATTAAAATGCTTTGACATGACCTTAAATAGGCTGCTCTCCAATGAAAACTCTGCAATGTGGCTAAATTAAAACAATTCTTCAAAGAAGAGTGAGACAAAATTCCTCCACAGTGATGTGAAAAAGTCATTGCCAGTTATCACAAATGCCTGATTGCGGTTCTTGCTGTTAAGGGTGGCACAAACAGTTATTAGGTTTCAGGGACAATTACTTTTTCACATAGGCCAGGTAGGTTTGCAGAGTTTGTTTTTCCTTTAAATTAAATCACAATTTAAAAACTGCATTTTGTATTTACTAGCTGAATCGAGTCCCATATTGCAAAGAGACAGATGGGTTGAGCTCATTAGTGCAGACTAACTCAGACTGATTGCTATGTGTAGGCAATCTGTTTATGTTTATAAGTTAGATGGCAATTATTTGCAAACCTTTTGCCAATCTGTCTGAGAGTGATTGTAGTCAGTCGAACTACAGAGTAGCACCGTGATTATTTAGAGACAGGTTGCCTACCACCAGGTGACCTGTGCAATCACCTTGCGATTAAAAGTTGGAGCCCGGAGGTCGAGGGTGTTGCACACTTAACCTCTGGGCAACCAGTTGCTTAACTAGTTTCAATCAGTTTCAAGTAGTTTATCAACTTGCAATCTCTTTCCTAAAAAATTCAGTGCAATCACTGAGAGACTAACAACAAAGAAGCATGTTGAAACCAAAGACAGAACCCATGCATATACAAAGCATGCATCAGAAACAAAGGTATATAAGTATTTTTTTAAAATTCTTATAATAATTTGAAATTCAGGTTAATAAATACTATAAAAATGCTTGTATCATATTCTTATGTACATAATCTTCACAGGTCTGTTATATGGACTTAACTATAAATGTAGAGAAATGTATTCAATGTTAAGTTTTGAATGCCTTAAATTACCTAGGTAATCCTAAGATATAGAATTTATTTTTTGATTTATTTATACTGAATACTGCCTGAACAGGAGGTGTTAAAATAGAACATTACTCTTAAGCCTTTAATGATGCTTTGACTTTGCTGTCCTTGCTTTACTTTGTTACTTTTTAGAAACAAATCCATTATTGCCACATGGACTCCACATGACTGTTGGCTGTGAATGTTGGACTTTTCCTTCCTGCAGGTGGGAGGAGGTGATATGTATTTAAAAAAGCAAAATGACATCTAATGTTTAGCATTAGTGCTTGTTTCCCAGACCCAGAGTGGACCTGACCATCTGCTCCCCTGGTCAGATGGAGCTATGATTTTTGGCAGTACTCAGAGCTATTCCATTGGCCTCCATCTCAAAGGACACCAAGTATTATCAGATTTCTCTTTCCTAGAAAAACTGAGTGGCACTATAAGAATAACAATATGCTTAGAGAAGGAAGGGGGTGGAGGATAAAATGAGTAGAATGGAGGGAGAGGGACAACAATAACAACAAGTTGTCTTGGTAGCAGCCAGATACCGTCACATTACGGATGGATTCACTTCAGAAACGCGGAGAATTAATATCCTAATGAAGCTTCGAGTGGCTATTAGGTGTGTGTAATGCGGCTCCAGGGGGCTGGGATAGATGTCCAGCAGCTTTAGGCCCTTATTTGCGCTCGGTCACCTCAGCGGTTGCTTTTATTAGGGTAACATTAGAGGAAAAGGGAGAATGTCACAGAAAGATAGCGTTTTATTACTCTGGTTCCCAGGGAGCCATGCTCTACCTGTCAGAGGCACACAAAGCATGCTGTTTTAGTTCATTTTACAGCTAAATATCTCTGTTACAAATGTTTCTGTCTATGGAACAACATTTGGGCTATTATCACCAAAGTGGTCCAGTGCTGCAGAAATGAGTTATTTGGTGTAATGTTTCAAACTGTGCGAAAGGATTTCTGTGCCGACAGCTGTGAATAAAAATTTCATTCACATTTTTCATTCGCATTAATATACTCAATATCTCTCTTTTTTCCACCTCTCTCTCCCTCGCTTTCTCCTTCTTTTGACAGGCCAATTGCATGCTTCTGCTTTTTATCTCTTTACATTTTCGGGGAACGAATTGCTCTCCACTGTCACTGGGCTCTGGCCAAGAATTCATTTTTAGTGGGTCAAATGTTTCAGAATGTCATTTTTGACAGGAACCAACCAGCACAATGAATACAAGGAAAGACAAAGACATGGCCTGCTGAGTTTTTTTTTTTTCCCGATCACTGTGTACACCTAAAGCATGGCAACAATGCACTACACAAAGCACGGGCACAAGTTGTCTATGTAGAAATCAATATTGAATTAAAACACTCCCCACTCATGAATAAAAAAAAATGAATAATGGTAAGTGGCTATTGGAACAGCAGGACTCTACAGTCAGCTAATGAAGGTTATGTTGCATGGCAGAATTCAGTAATTGCGAAGCACAAGTGAGGTATTAGACAGGATGTAGCTAATGGAAAACAATCACATTTAACATGGCTCCTTGGTTCTAGCTGTTCAATAAGTGAGCAGCAGGCTGGCTCACAGCAAACAGTAGGCAGGGGGAGGGGGTCTGAGACAGCACAGGGTTTTAATGTGATCGGACTATAACAGACAATCTATTTACAGTGTGCTCTGGGGAGCTAATAAACAAATGTTGAGTAATTTCAGCCAGCAGTAATTACCCTTGCAGCTGACAAGGAGAGTGTGATACTCTCTCCTTCACCTCCGGCTCGGTCCATGAGGTGTGGGCTCTTCGGAGCGGTCCTCCTCACCTCATAGATGTGGCTGCTAGCCAACAGTTAAACATACAGGATCATTTACAGTACACTTCTCTCTCTGAGCACTGGTGTCATATTCTACACGCCTCTGTGCTTGGTAATTGCAGTACAGGAAGGAACAGTATATACGGCAAGGTGGAGATTCACAACTTATAGAAAATTTACAAACATGTGTTTCCATATAATCCAAATAACCACAAAGTCATGGAGAAGGTTGAGTGGTAATTAATACTGGTACATGTTTTCAGTGAGACTCCTTAATTTAGCCACATGCCAATGCACTCTAACCTCATTTATAAATCAGCCATGGAAGAAAACAAATATTAAGTTTAGAAAGCAAATAAATTACTTTGCAGGTTAGAATGGAGCGGAGGCCAAAGGCATCTTTATCCAGAGAGCACAGGCTTGACACCGACAGTTAGGTGAAATAGATTTTTATGCAAATATGTCTATCGATCACTGCACCTCTCTTTGACAGAAAGGGATGGAAAGACTGCTTGTAGTTAGATGGAGATAATCATTATGGAACAAACATTAATAGGTTATGTTTACATCAGCACAGAAAAGGTGATCGCTTTCTCAGTAATTTCAATATTCTTGTCAATAATTATCTGTTTTAGCAGATTTAAACACAGATTCAAGATATGGCAAATTTCCTGTGTGTGTGTGTTGTGAGCAGCTTGTGTCAAACACTGATATTTCCTGTTGCAGATACTGCCTACAGTGCATTAGCCTTAGCCCCCTCTGTCTTCCTGACCAGTATGCCACAAACAATGCCGCATATCAGATCCCTGCGTTCTCTCCAGAATAACAAGGAGGGAGTGGAGCAGTGACGTGAGGGGTCCAGTCTGAGGGGCTGACAGACGGATAGTGAGCCAGCCTGTCCCTTATCCTCAGACAGGCAGATGTCCCCTCTCCCTGCGTGGCCGGCTGCTGACCAGGGGAGAGCCAGGCGGCTGCTGAAATGAAGAAACTTGAGAGCTCCTCAGGGGGTGAGCTGGTCATTTGATGTCCAGCACAAGGGCAGGGTGTGATGCTGAATGAGCTGAGAGAGAGAGAGAGAGAGCGAGAGAGAGAGAGAGAGAGAGAGAGAGAGAGAGAGAGAGAGAGAGAGAGAGAGAGAGAGAGAGAGAGAGAGAGAGAGAGAGAGGCAGCCTCTGCAGTCTGTTACAAAGGCCAGTCTGATAGGTTGGGAAGGAGGGAAAAATACTGTGCACAGACAGACCGTTACTATATTTCATCCATTTTGTCAGACAAAATGGTCACAGAGAACATGTGAGAATTTGGTGTGAGGCAAATGCGGGTAAACCTTACAAGAATTATTTCACAAGACCAATTAAGTAAAAAATTGAAAATCTTATTTTCTGCATGTATCAAAACTGTTATTTTATCTTTTAGCCTTTGTAAAACTTCAGCAATTATCAGCTTTGTTATGGCTCGCGATAACTCACTGGACAGGGGGGGAGTGATACTAACACAATGTACAACTGAAGTCCTATTGAAATATGTGAAGTACAGTCACTGAGGAACCATGGCATCTTTCTTACCTGGCCTAGGTTCAGTCTTGCAGGCAGTAGAGAGTCCTTTGAAAGCTACAGAGGGGAGATGAGAGGAAGCCCTGCCTGTAGAGGGATCAGCTCTGCCTAAGTGCCAGCACCACAGTGCTGTAATTAATCGCCAGCAATGGCAGTCTCAGTCTTGCAGCCTCGCTCAACTTTTCCCTCACGACAAAACCTACGGTCAGGAGATGTTAGGCAACATTAACTGCCCGTACCATTTCCATTTTCTGAGACAGGGTGGGGATATGTGGCGGGGGCGTCTGGTGTTCTGGGGTAGGTCTGTAGATATAGGACTCAGGTGGGGGCTCAGGTGAGAAGAGCGACGGTGCATAAGCCATGGCTATGTACCTTTCATCTTGGAGGAGATTTGGAGAGGTTTCAGACCACAGAGACTTCTTAATTCTCACTAATTCATTTGCGTTCCAGATTCACTGGGCCTGGGATAACCTGAGAATGATAATGAACTCGCAAGGGGAGTGCATGGTCCCTTGCCTTTGAATGCGCTCAGAATAGATTCAGATAATCTTTCCTTTTGAATCTTTCTCCAGGAGAAGAATCCTATTAAGAGTGATTGCTTGTCATTAGATGTTCTCTAAGTTGGGGAGGTTCAGGCACAGATACACCCTGCTCTCTGAAGATATAACCCTAACTTTGTGGTTCTTTTAAATCACAGAAATACAATATATCTGTGCTTTTCGATTTCAAAATCATACTTTATAATGAATATTTATTTGCAAGCTGCACGACCCTCAATCAATACATTCTACCCACCAGCTCATAGAAAAATCTGGCTTTTTTTTTTCCTTCTTGGAATTCAAGTTTCAACCAAACAATATATTATCATTACAAATGAGGTAGCTGTCTATTTACAATTATGGATTTAAAATGCCACATTTTCAATACAGTACACAAGCAAATAGGCTTGTCTGTTTTTTTTTTTCTAGGCTTGTCTGTTTAATGGCAGGCAAAGTTCGCTGTTCAGAAATTGTTTCCATTATTTTTTTTCCACTTTTCTGCTGCATACAGCATTGAAATACAGTATGTTTACAGTTACAGTTTGTTCAGTGAGAAAAAAACCCCCCACATCCTTTACAAATACAACTCTTTTTCTTTTTTGCAACTGCTCTCCTGACATTGACAAGCAAACAGTATTTGTCCTTTGCTGTCAGATCATGACTGATATTTGGATTGAAAGAATTTTTTTATATGCTTCTTTTATAGGCGGCTGACAATGAATAGAGAGATTTTCAAGAGATTTATAGGTCTGTGGAGTTCTGAGGGATAGATAGCAAACTCTTGTGAAAAAAGGGAGGGAAAGCTGCCTTACTTCAGGGCTGGTCTCATCTTTGGTCAAACAGAAGTGAGCTTAATTTGTGGGTCTGCCTGGGGAATTTCAAAGGAAAAAGGCTTTGAGTGACGCCAAGCTTGAGCTCCCTGATGTTAGTGAGATGAATGAAAGCAGGGTCTAGAGGCTATGGGTCTTCTCACACTCTCACATTAACAAAGGTCTTTTAAATTCTCATCAGGGTAATTGTATAGGATGCAGTAATATGCAAACCAATGCTTTTGAGGAGACCGGCAGCGCTTGTCATATATGTGATAATGCCAACACATTATAAGGTTACTAGTGACAACAGACAGTATATTGTAGTTTAAAAATAACTAGTGGTTATAGACAGATAAAACCTGTCACAACACTTTAGCCACACATAAACTTAATTTGTGACATACTTCTTTAAGCCGTGTACACTAACTACAAGCTATAACTATACGTTATAATGCAGTTCAAGCTGAATATATGGACATGCACAAGATAAGAGTCTTACTACTTTTGTCTTTTATGCACTCTTGGCAGAGAAATGAGCTGATCTAAAATATGGCAGACATTTGGTATTTACTCACATTAAAGCTATAATATCTAGTTGTCAAAATAAAACAACTCCTATTTCGTAGCTGGTTCTTATTGCAGAAAATACAACAAATTCATTCTCTGACTCTCAGTGTTTTTCAACAGAAGACTTACTGTGCTATTGTATAGAACTGACTGGCCTTGATAGAATGACCTAACATTTTGACAGGACAAAATATAAAGCTGCTCTTTATTCTGTGGACAATTCACCAGATGCAGGCATGTGAATAGTTTTAATCAATAGAAATGTGGGTGTACTCTATGATTTATTCCAGGCTTTGCTTTATGTACAAAGAGTGCAAGCTGTAATGCGACCCACTCGATTTTCCCCCGAAAGCGTATGTTTGTGATGGTTGTTGATGGAAGTACTTACAAGTGCTATCTGATCAGCCTCAGAAGGTTGCCAACGTGACAGATGATTAGGTATGGCAAACGAGCCTCATCACCAGCTAAATTGATGACTCAATGCTCGATGACAGACAACTCTATTTGTATCTAGATAAGGCCCTGGAAGCCCTGTACCAATCAAAATTGAGTTATTATTGAGCATAAAGAAAGGCATTTGTAATATCATTAAATCCAGATATGCCTATCTTCACATCTGGCAGGCAGCCATGCGTGTGAAGAAAGGGTGGAGGGAGAGGGGAGTTTAAGGGACAGAAAGAGAAAAGCAAAGCAAGAAAAAACACTCGGGGCAATCATTCCTGGCAGTGTGCTGGCAGCTGCAGTGTTTTTTTGTAATTTCAATATGTTTCTCTGCACCTCAAGCGTGGGTGCAATAACTGCTTACAGATTGCTTATGTCATCAAATTTTGACAAACTTCTCAATTGCTTTTGGCCTTCGTCTGTAGCCATCTGCTTTCTCCTCTTTCTCCTTATCTCCCCCTGACCTCCTGAGTCTATTTCACCTGACAGTTACTATACTTGAAATGGGAAATGGTTGAAAACAAGTTATTTTTGAAAACAACAATTAGTCATTATTTATCCTAAACTTGCAACGACTGGTGCAGGTGGAACAGAGACCAGTTGAAACAACACTGACATCTGATCAGATTTGCTGAACTGTTGAATTAGACTTCAAGCTCAGGATCAAAACAACACCCTGGCAATCATCTCGTAAATAATCAGAATGAGTTACAGGTGAGAATACATTCAGGTAAAATCATTAAATCCAGTTATAACAAAAATCATTTTGTGACTAACAGCTATACAGAAATTATTAATAGAAAGAAAATTAGGTTTACAGCAGTTGTTTCTGAACAGCTGAAAAATGGAAGTTTTGCCTTCTGTTTTGCTTTGTTATTGATCTTCAGCATCTTCATAGATAATTCCAGATAGCTGCTAATGCTCAGGTACAATCACCTTTTACCTGCTGTAATGGGAAAAAAACTATCAAAGCAGTAAGTGTAAAGATGTGAGCCAGAA
>VUQJ01014705.1:21251-32976 GCA_015108635.1 Andinoacara biseriatus | reverse complement strand
CTTGAAATTATAATACATCTAAATCGACTGTACTGTAAGTATGGCAATACATACACACATATAAACATGTATGTGGTGCACTTTTGTATGTATGCTGTATAGCATTAGCAAATGTACAATACATACAGCTATGTGCAAGTTTATTCTCTGTACATGTATATGAAAAGTAAAAATTCAGAACTTTCATATTTTAATTTTATCCCCTCACACTTGCATGTAGAATTCCAAGTGCACAGATATACACAAGAACATGCGCACTACAACAATTCACAAAGGATTAAAGCAACTTGCCATTTTTTAAGAAAAGAATTTGCATTGGGGACCTTGCAGGAGACAAGGTTAATTGAAACATCATATTCTGATATAATGTACGTCAGTTTGTGCAGGTTAACGTCATCTTTGTTTTCAAGGTGCCTTTTTTTTCTGTGACTGGTTCTTGACAGTGTAAAGACAGTCTTTTTGAGGTAGACTGCTCAAACTTAAGGGCAAGCTTTTATTTTATTCATTTTTTTTTGTTTGTTTTAAATTTTTATCCACAAATGCATGACATTCAAAATGACAGGACATGAGTACTACATGTAAAATATGTAGCAATGAGGTAGAAAAGGTTATAAAGAATGCCAGACTGAAAAACTCAGATGGAATCACTATTTTAAGCAGTTCAACAAAATCAAATCACAGAAATACTGAAAGATATTGAAAAAGGTGATAGAAGTGACTTGGAGTCAATGTGCTTATCAAAGGTTCTGCTGACATGTTGTGAGTGTATACCCTTTCATCACATCACCTTCAATACTGAATGATTTGTAATAACATTTACAGCATCTGAACTATACAACATATTTTGATAAATGCCTATTCGGTTTCCTCATATCAGATTTTTGTGAAAGATTTTTTTTAACTGTTTAGCCATTATGACAAGTAAAATCATAGAAATGTAACGTTTTATGTGCCTTGTGTTACATTGTGCTCTATTGCACACTGTTTGGGAAACAGCTTTTATAAAATGCAAATATATGATGAAAGATTTCTTACATACAACTTAATTTGAGTGGAATATTCCCCTTTTCAACATACATCACTGCCGCTTGTGGACAGTTGATCTCTTGTACTTGTGAAATCTGTGCTTGTAAATGATACTTAAGGCTTCTTAGTGCCCTCTTGTTTAGAAAAAACAAAAACAAAACAACTTCTAGCATATTCCAGTGTGACATTTTCTACCAACTCTGTGCTAAACAAGTTAACCATGTTTGTATTTGTATTCCATGCAGATGTAATATGTTCATTCACTCTCATGGGGTAAGAATTAAAACATAACATTTCATAAGCTCATATATCTCTTAAACATTTGACATACTGTGATTCAATAACTTAACAATGCCCAGCAAGATGGCTACAGATTTTCCAATTATAAAAGATAAGCACAGCTTACAATAAAGGCAAATCCACAACTTCCTCAAAACCATTTTCATCTTATTTCGGAGAGAAAAGAGAGACGTTTTACTTTGGCTTAAAAAAAAAAAAAAAATCAAACAAATCAAAATGCAGTAAATACATGATATTTAAGGGAAGTGCTTTTGATGAAAACTTTCTGCACATTTCCTATACTTCTTCATTTTAACCAGTGACATCAATGTTTTCCAACTTCATAGCTGTGCGTTTTCCCTGAACAGAGGCCAAATTCCTTATAACAATGTGTTGTGTGTTTAAAAGTTCTAAAGGTACAACTTCATTTGAGAAAAAAACTGCATGTAACCAGTGAGTCTGACTGTTACATTTGACATAACGTGACTCCTTTTCTACACCATGAATAAAAACAATGATTATGCTTAAATTTTCATTACAAAGATTGTGCTGTATAACCTCAGTGTAATGGAACAATCAAAAAAAGGTTGAATTCAAAGGATACACCTATACAAAAATTTGAAACACAAGCAATACTTATAAGCAATATCACTTTATCAATATACAGCAGATGTTTTAAAATAGTAACAATTTTACTGACTGGTTGACCCATTAATACCCATCAAGGTACTGGTGGAAATTACTGTTTGCTATAATGTAAGTACATGTGACTTTATTTGTCCCTTCCAAACAAACTACTAAATATACTAATTAAGTGAATTGGGCACCAATATTCTTCACTACTGTTTTTTCCCCAAACATGTGTAGGTCTACAAACTTTCTCTTCAAACTTAAATTAAATGATTCTGTTCCTAAGTTGATCAAAATGTGTTGGGTTGAGTTAGTGTTTCACCAGTTAAAGTTACTTGTATGGATTTAATTAAACCGACTAGAGTATAAATATAAAGCATTACATAGATAATGTGAAACTAGAACCAGAATAATGTTTGGTGCAGTTGGTAGATTTCGTTGCCACTACTTGCTCTGGCATTGTTCTGAATGTTTTGAAAACATCCTGAAACGGATCTTGAAGAGTTAATGATATCAAACCAGGTAGCAGTCATCAGTGTGAATGTTGTCTAATAAAAAAATAAAAAATATGTGCAATAGACAACAAATATAGAGACCTTCTTAAAAGAAAAAAAAAAAAAACCTTTAGTGCCTCTGCAGAATTATACACCTACATCTACAGCGCTATCAACTTCAGTGGCATTTTTCAATGTGCGAGTGCTTTGCTTTCCTTACCGCTCTGAGTACATAATACATTCAATACTTTTACTTGCCAATTTAGCTGTCAGATTGGCTCTTTTGTTGTTGGAAATGTTGCATGGGCATGTACTGAGAAATGGCAGCAAATAGTGATTAATAATATTGTAACAGTTTAAATGTGGAAATTATAATAGAATAAAATAAATGTACCATTCTTGTATACAGACAATTTCAGACTAGCCTTCTAAAATGTTCCTAAAAAGGAATGCCACTCAATTGATGGATGTTACAGCTATAGCCTAAGAAGCAGAAGTAAACTTTAACATAATGGAATTATTTTTTAAGACAGAACATGTGTAGACCTTCACATGTCTCTATTAGATATCACAGATTCAGGGGTCTAACAAGGTACAACAACAATAATACAGACCAAATTGTCCTTAAGGCAAAGGCATAGTGTATCACAAACCTGACATTCAGTGGCATTCCCCTTTATGTACATTATATGGTGAGTAACAAGATTCTTGGCAGTTATCAAAATGTAAAGCTAATAGATTTTTCACAAAACAAAATACTGTTTTGTTTTCTCTCAAAGGGTTTTCTCATCAAACAAGCAGAATAGGTGCTGACATTTTGCTGTCCTTATGAATTTGTCTTTCAGAGATAACAAACAAACTGAGGTAGAAAGGAACTTGGGCTATACATAATCCTTAGGTTTCATTAATGATAAAACAGCAGCAAGATGGAATGAAATAGCTTGGGGCAGTTGTCTTTCTCAACCCCAAGATATTTGTCTACACCTTTCGTATTTCTCTCAGTTCTGCATAACCACAAGCTGAGCATTTGTGTCTGCAAGCAGGGAACTAAACAATAGGATCATTGTATTTGATGTAAATGAAGGTATTTCATACGATAGCCAACAGGAAAAAGAAAAAAAAATGCTCCAAACAGAAATTTCTTTAAGGCTATAATTCAAGATACACAATGATTCCATTCTTTTCAAAGTCTGATCATAGGACGAGTTTCCATTTCACACGAATTCAAAAGTTAAAGAATCCTAAACAAATAAATGAGAATTACTCTCAAACATTCATTGCAGGAAACTTCTCGGTTTGTTTCAAGCTTTTTGAGGTATTAAATAGCCTTTTCTGGTTAAATGATGTGATTTTAAATACAAGTCAAATGCTTGTGTCTTCTATAGTGCTTTTATACAAGCTTATGAGGTACTAGACATATCATCGTCATCATCATCATCCCTTTCCTGAGTTGTCAAATAGAGAACATCAAAAGAAATAAATGGCAGAATTTTACATTGTGAATTATTATTCTGATATTTTAACAAGAATTCCATTACTTATTCTTCAAATTGAATTCACCATGTCAGGTTTTTTTAATTGTCAATTTATAGAGGAGAGGCTAGTACATCAACCAAATTTAAGTTGACTGAAAAAAAATCCTATCGATCCACCTAAAAATAATGGATATACCAATGTAATGCTAAGTAAATGACTTACACACGCGTAAAACCTGTGCAAGGTAATGAAACCCAACTAAAATTATGTCAGTAAATTTAATTCAGCTCAAATTAACCACAAGTGTTCACAGAGAGCACAAAACATACACAGCTGAAGAACACTGTTCAATAATAAAGAGAAAGCAAGGTTTTGTCACATTGTAAAGCTTTTTTTTTTTATATATATTAGCACATTTCACCAATGAAGATTGTGAGGCAAAAAAATACAACAAAAAACTTAAACAGCACCACCTCAGGCACTTGATAGCAACTAAATCTCAAGATTAGCAGAATAGTATATATATTTAAATATATATATGTATATACAAAATGTGGGGCATTGTCTCCAAGTTGTTTGAGTTTTAGTGAACACATGGATTTAGCCATATAAAGTGTTTTTCTGATTTTAACCAAAGTCTGATGTCCAGACTGACAACTTTTGTCTGAAGCTCATAAGGAAAATTCCTCTACTCGATATAGCATGTTCACGTCATCACTGTTTGGCTTTTTCTCTTCTTCACTGAAGGCTAAACATTTATTTGTACTCAACAACTGGTTTCAAAGAAACTGTGTTTGATGGGTCCCTTTCATTGACTACAACCAAACATTTTATTCCACTCAGTGTACATATCAAGTTCTTTTTGTGATATGCTGGGCTGGAATTTGCAAAACACATTGTCAAAGTCTTGGTAAGAGATCGGCCTCATCTGACTAGGGTGGATGTTTGACAGGTCAGTACCTGGCATGCCATGGAGAGGACCTACAACAGCCTCTTGACACAGCTGGACCACATCCAGTCCTGAAAAGCCTTCTGTCCTCTGAACCAGTAGTGACATCTCTTTGTCACTAAGACAGTAGTTATGCTGTGAGAGCAGCTGACTGATTATCTGATGGCGTGCAGTCCCATCAGGCAAGGGAATTAACAATCTCTTGGTAAAGTACCTCCGCAGAGACTCTGGGATCTCTTCAGGCTTACTGGTAGAGCAGACCACAAGAACATGGTCCTCAGTAGAGGTCAGAATGCTGTCAAGCTGTATGAGAAGCTCAGTCTTCAGGTGATTCACAGGGCTCTCCTCACTGAGCTGGGCTGACAGCAGTAGGTCCACCTCACTGATGAAGACTACTGCTGGTTGGCGACAACGTGCCATGAGGAAAGAAGCCTGGATGATCTTGTCCCCTTCTCCCAACCACTTGGTCACCAGTGCTGAACTGCTTAATCGCAAAAAGGCAGCCCCCAGTTGGTTGGCCATGCAGCGTGCCAGAAGTGTCCTACCAGTTCCCTGAGGTCCAAATAAAAGGAGGCTCCGAGGTAACGTGGCAAGTCCACTAAACATATCAGGCCTTAAAATGGGCCATAGTATCTCCTCTTTGATGGCTGCTTTGGCCATATCCAGACCTGCAATGTCACTCCAGTCCACTGGGGAGCCCTGCTGAAGGATTTCTGTGGTTACCAACTCCACCAGGTTGGAATCACTATTCTTCAGCTGTTCCTCTGCAGCATGGATAGAAGAGGTAGCTGTACCTATGTCAGACCCTGTTAAGGAGTGAGAGAGGTGCTGTCTGTGTTCTTCAGTTTGTTCGCTCATGATGGGAGATTCAAACTTGCTGTAGGGTTCATTAGTTCTAAGATCACCTGCAGAGCTTTTGGTTGAGCCATACGATGGAGGAGTTAGTGCTCTGCCAGAGTGTAAGTTAAATTTTCTTTGCTGATCAGAAGATATTGGCTGTTTGGTTGGCTTAAAAGCTAAAGATGTTGCTTCAGCATTTCTTTCAAAGCCACTGCCCCTGTTTGAGTCTGAGACACTACCATCTACTATTCTGTACATGGGGCTCTGTGCAGAGCGCTGTTGGTTGTAGCTGAAATTACCATAGCTTGAGTCCATATCTCCATGTCCACTCATGTAGAAAGCTTTTCGTTTTAATGAGTTGGATGTGCTGCCATTCAAAGGTGTTGGTGCAATTGGGGTATGATTATTGGACTGGTAGGCATAGCCAGGCAATGTAGAGGGAGGGATTGGTGTAGGGGCTGCAATACCAGACGGCAGATAAGCAGAAGGAGGGGGTGCTCCCCCAGGGCTATAACCAGGGCCAACTGCAGTCTGCGAAGCATACCCTGTCGGAGGATAATTGTAGTTGGGAAGATTTGGAGACCCAGCGTTGTAGCTTGGTACTAAACTAGGGGGAGGAGGCGGGGGAGGGGGTTGTAATAGCCCAGCACTGTGCAAAGGAGAAGGATGTGGGGATGGGAGGGCGGGGGTACTCTGACCACTGTAGCTAGAATGCAGGTAGGAGCCGTTGTAACTGGCAGTATATTCCTGAGAGGGGAGGCCCGAGTGGAGAGTGGTGGCTGTGTGACTCCCACAGTTACTACTGGAATAGCTAGGCTCAGACAAGCTGCTGGCCACCCCTGGGGAGCTGCCTATGCTAGCTGACACATCAGTAGGGGGTAGGGCAGCTGTCATTCCAGCTTTGCTCACAGATATAACATCTGGAGCACAGTTCATTGGGTAAATCCCCTCCTGCCAGGATTCATTCTCTGACTTTCGTCCATTCATGAGTCCAGTAGCGCTATCAGAGTAGGAGCACAGCAGGGTTCTTTCATTTGGGCCTTCTAGGATCCCAGAGTACTTCTCTGCATATTTCTTAAGCAGATTGGAGGCAGTCAGTGCAGAGATGTCATCATTTGCCCACGCATACTGGTATGTTCGCTGTAAGTGCCCCCGGTAGGCCTCTACTTTGTGTGCTGGCGAGCGGGTAGTGGATGAGATGTCAAAGTGTTGCTCTGCCCATTGTGTGTGCTCTGGGGTCCACTGCATCTTTAGACCTAGATATTCCACATAAGGAAGAAATATGTCAATGTAAGCACTGAATTGTGGTTCATCATCATTTAAATGCAAGGATCTGATATTCCTAAATGTTCTATAGTCAAACTGTAAAATTTCAAATATAGTAAAAAAGTCCATAAGTGTTTTTCTGCTTGTGTGATGAGTGGTAAAAAAAAAAATTACAAAGGAAAAAAAATGAGATATTTGTTTAACCTTAAAATTAGTTTTCTACAATATCTGAATTTTATACAACTTGCTTCATAATCTCTAAATGTCTCTTATATGACAGACAACAATATCTGAATACACATCACGGACACTATGAGGATGTGGGACCCAACACTTGGTAACGGTGGTATAATCCACCCAACACAGAGCAGAATGACACAGACATTGCAGGTCAGTCTATAATCCAACTCTCATCTGAGGCATTCTGAGACAGTTTCAAATCTGCTTGGAGGACAGCAGCAAAGCAATCTTCCTTGGCAGCGCTCTGTTGCTTTCATCACACAAACCCCTCAGCCCAGCATGAATTACATCCACATCAAGTCTGCCTACTGCTTCCTCATCGGCAGAGTGAGGATGGGGAAAAACATGCTTCACTTGTCTTTCTCCCCAGCCTCTCTATATAGACTTAAAGGTTTGAATGACAGAAATAATCAAGTTAAATACTAAAGTCGATCTGCAAATAAAAGTTTTTACTCATGCTGTCATCTATTACTCTGGGATTATCAGAGGATGTACTATACCCCCAAAGAATTTAGACTATTAGAGATTACAGCTCACGACAATCTGATAGTGTACACAGCCTCACATCTCTCATGAACACTAATCTGACCAAATGCCAGAACAAGATATGAGAGAGAATGCATTCAACTAAACTGTCCCTGCCTGTTAGAATGTCTGTATAGTGCTGTGGTGCTATACTGTATATTTCAGTAGGTTAAGTCTACATCACAGGATTTAAGCAACATGCAGCTACTGTCCAGATTACAAATGCTGTTGATTCCCTTCTGACTCCCCTCGCAGCCATTTGCCCACCAGCAATTCTAGACAAAGGCAGCTAATTAGCAGGATGATGCTGCACTAATTGTGTTAATTTACATGGTTTTAGTCAAAGAGATCCATGCTATGGCTCACATGGTTGTCAACCATCCAAGCTAATGATAAAGGAAAGACAACCTGAGGCGGAAAGCCTATACATAAAAATAGCATAACCATACTGTGGTTGAAGAAAAATGTTTACCAATATGCAGATAATGACATGTAAAAACAAATACTCATTATGGCGTACAATGTTAAAGAACAAACAATAAAATTTGAAATAATAAAATGTGAAAAATATCGGTGTCATACATGTCTCAATACAAAATCTTACAAAAAGGTGAATTTAATCTAATATTTCTAATGTTAATGATCTAAAGAGAATGATGCATCTACACTCTAGAGGATTTCAAAAGTAATCACTGACTAACACTACTGTGTTAGTCACCCATTATCCTCCAGATCAACTATTTTTCTAGGTCTGTAGGTGGGTCAAATGCAAATTAAAGAGTTTACAGAAGAAAAAAAATATTTTACCATCATAGTCTGACACCTGTTTTCTTTTTTCCTTCTCTGCTATGCTTATTTTTTCTTACTAACTATATAATATATATTTTTCCTGAGGAAAATATCACATAATGAAAACCATGTTTGGAAAACAGCAATTACCACTGCAGTATCCACAAGTATCATGATGATGGTCTCTGAAAAATCATTCAGTAGAGTTCTTTAACACTCAAGGCACATTTTGTCAATAACAAAATTGCACACAGCTTATTGAATGAGCTTTTTCTATTACAGCTAATCCTCTCTGAACAATGTGCCACTTTGGACAATCAAAGAAGTGCTTCTAGCAAAGCGTACTTGAGATCACTGAACATCAAGTATTTTATAAAAGGAGACCATTCAAGATTATCAAAATACAGTACGCTGCTAAAATACAGTAGATTTGCACTTTCTACATAGAAAATAACTTACACCGAGAAACGGCCCATATAGAGAAATGCATATATAATGCAGGTCTAACTAAATAATACTATAATAATGAAATAAATCGCTATTACATACACAAGCAACACAATACAAATTATAATCATAATTGGTATTACTGGGTGTAAATCTAAAGTGTTTCAGTACATCAGCCAGTTTAATTATACTGAGACATTTATAAACAATAGTATTTTAGCAAGAATCAGACTATGAAATAGTCTGATAAAGACAAGGTTTATGGAATGGATGATAAATGTATCCCAGGAGATAGCATGAGTACTCATAAATGCTATACACATACAGAAAGACAGGCAATCAATTACACATGTAGACACTAATCCATAAAGAGCCACAAATTGATGTGTACCCACACATAGCAAATGAATATAATGCGCTCCTACTATGGTTTTATATTACAATCTTGTTCTTTATTCTACCCTCATAGAAATTCAAATACAACATCCATAAGTTCCTTTGTCCTTCTTTGAAATGGTATAATTACAGATTACTCTATTAGAGGAATGTTTTCAGATAGCCTCAGGGCTCGAGCTCAAATTCCACTCATCAGCCACTCACAAATAAAGCCTTTGTTAGATTTTTCTGTGTTTGTTAATTCATAGGTCTCAATAATCTCGTGTGGCATATTTAAGATGATCGTTGTAAGAAAACACTTATTTATTCAAAATGTGTCCAATTTTGGAGTTACGTAGCTCATGATTTATTTTCTAAAAAGACATCAGTGTTCTGCCCAAAAATAACGTATGATAAGCAGCCTCATTAGAAGTGATGTCCTGACAGGTTATGTTATACATTATATACACACACACACACACACACACACACACACACACACACACACAATATCATCAAAGAAGATCAGATGAAGATAAAATACATTTGGCACGTGATGCCATGCTGCGTTATGATGTTTAATTTCTGGTTGAGTGATCATCGTCAATGAAACAGAGATGCTGACCTTTTTGGGAACTATTAATCTGGTAGCCTAGGCCGTTTTTAAGCAAACAAGCGTGGGCCTCCACTCTGTCCATCCAATTTCCTAGTGCGTAAATTGGACCACCGCTTGCACAATTCTCTATTCATTACTGTGCTGCTGAAAGGAAGCACAGAGGTGGCAGAGTGGTTTTCTTTTCCTTTTTCTGTCTATGTGTGTGAGTGAGAGAGAAAGCAAAATGCCTTCCAGGAGGGTTCCCAAGCATAAAGAGCTGGACTTTCCTTCCTCTTTTTGGTTTTGGGGGAGGGGAAATTGGGGGTGGGGGTGGTGGGTGGGGGGTGAAAGCTGTCGTAATTGAAACGCGGCCTAATCAGACTCATTACCATTTTTACCAATTTGCACCACCAAAGATGCTTATTAGGTAACTGTGTTTAATAAGCCGCTCTTTAGAAAACTAACTGTAATGAGCTCTTTAAAGTCAAACTTGAGTGTGATTATGCACTGGAAGTGTTTTGCAGAGCTAAAGCAGACTGGTACATTTAGTCATGTACAATGTCATAATTAAGCTGCACAAACTCTGCACTTCACACCACACAATAGTCCCAGCTGAGGCAGTAGACATGCTGAAAAGTATTTATAATTACTGATCATTACAACCCTGGGGTTTTCATCGCTGGACGTAAACATAATTATGGGAGCTTTTGCTTTTATTCTGCACACAGAGCTCTCTACTTGACAAGCGTGAAAATATTGCAGACAGACAGTAATTATGTTTATAAATAAAAACAAGCTGATATTCATATTCAAATTCACTGGAGATATTCTAAGTAGGGGTGGGGCAAAACATTCTAATACAATGTGAAATGGTAATCGGTATGGCTACAGACAGTCATTCATCTCACATATCAAGTTAAGACTATTTAAACTCAATTTAGAGCTCCATGTGGCGGTAGTTCCAATCTTTGGATGGCAGGGTGCCATTTAACCCCTCATTTAGAGACGTTATGCCTTCCTCAGTCACTGTTTTTTCCAAGGCTGCTGCCTATACATTTCAGTCTGTCCACCCATGGCAGCAAATTACTACATGTCTCCACACTATCAAAGTCAAATGATCCCAGCTGATTCCATTCTACTTCAAACTTAAAAGGTGGAAAATGACTATACAATGGGCTCATAGTATGTTTATAGCTCTTTTTGAAAGACCATTTTTGTAATCACAGTCATACAGGAAGAAATGAGCTTGAAACCCGTTGCAAGAGAGCAAGCACCATTTCAATGCAGTGAACAGAGATTAGTTATTTATAGCAGCTATACTAAATGTCTGGACACTGAATGTGGGAAAAGGTGTCTCACTTTAGCCTGATCACATGTATTTACTTCGTTTATTACAGTTGTTTACAACAGTTCAAATAACTAGAATCAGTGTCATTCATCACTTAATGACTTTATCAATTAACAATGAATCCGATAACACATACATCCAAAGTCATATTATATGAAATTTAGGGCTATCATTTCAATCATTTATAAATTACAAAAACCTTGGACCTTGCAACTGCTACGCAGTTCCTCTCAGGAAGAGCAGCAAATAGACATCCTACCTCCCTCACACACAACTACAATCTTGTTTTCTTTGCACCTGCAAAAAGGGTCCTTCAACAAAAGCTTAACATACACAGTAGAGTCATTTTACTCCATAAGATCTCAATCCACTCTGTTCAGGCATCCTAACCCACCACAAGATGCTGTGCATCTTCATCATTTCTCACTGGTGTCCCACATGTAATC
>VUQJ01014702.1:13826-24594 GCA_015108635.1 Andinoacara biseriatus | reverse complement strand
CAATTAACTTATATTATTATGAACTCAAACTGTCCTTTAAACCATAACTAATTATTTATTGGTAACTCCTTTTTAACTAAATATTACAAACTGCATTTAGGCTCCTACAACTGGCATGAGAATTAGTACCTCTAAGTCTGAGGCCATGGTCCTCAGCCAGAAAAGTATGAAGTGCCCACTCTGGCTCAGGGATGAGTTGCTGCCCCAAGTGGAGGAGTTTAAGTATCTCGGGGTCTTGTTTATGAGTGACGGGAGAAGGGAACAGGGGACTGAAAGACAGATTGGGGCTGCGTCTGTAGTGATGTGGATGCTGCACCAGTCCATCGTGGTAAAGAGAGAGCTAAGCATGAAAGCAAAGATGTCATTTTACTGGTCAATCTACATCCCTATCCTCACCTATGGTCATGAGCTTTGACTAGTGACTGGAAGAACAAGACCATGAATACAAGCGGCAGAAATTAGAAACTTCCTCCGAAGGGTGGCTGACCTGTCCCTTAGAGATAAGAGGAGGAGTGCAGCCATTCAGGAGGGTCTCAAAGTAGAGCCGCTGCTCCGCCACATCAAAAGGAGCCAGTTGAGGTGGTTTGGTGATCTGACTAGGATCGCCTCCTGGGTGAGGTGTTCCAGGCATGTGCTACCAGAATGAGGCCCCAGGGTAGAACCAGGACACGCTGGAGAGATTATATCTCTCAGCTGCCATGGGAACACCTTGAGGTCCCCCCAGATGATCTGGAGGAGGTGGCTGGGGAGAGGGAAGCCTGGGCTTCTCTGTTAGGCTGCTTCCCCATGACCCAGCCCCAGATAAGCAGAAGAAAATGGATGGATGGATGTATGGATGGATGGATGGATGGATGGATTGCCATCCAATTAATTCCCATTTCATCTCATATGCCATTCTTTTTATTTATGTGCTACGAGAATTTGGTTTTATGAAGTTGACCTGCGGCGCTGAGAAAATTATTGCTATTTACATGACGACATAGCAACAGATCTCTGTTCTGGATAAAAGGAAAGAGGAATTCCATTTGCACTTTTCTTGCTGTTTCCATAAGAGATGAAGAATGAAACATGGTCATCTTATTGAATAACAGCATTGACGCTCGTGGCTAAGCACGCCTGTGATCTTTCAAATTAAACTGATGGATTGTGACAGCACGTTGGAAAACGGATTTGGGACGTCAGAGTGGAAGCACGGCACGGCCATCAGAAGAACAGTTCCCATAACAAATGTGACGGAAAACTCGTAAAATTATGGTAATGATTGGGTAGTGTAATAAAATCTGTATATATCAAATCACCTTTTGAATTGCTATGCAGTGCTTTGGGCTATCTGTAACTATAAAACACTGCAGAGATTGGGCATTAGTAGCACACTTCACTTTTTTTCAAGAACAAAAGATAAAAATAAAGAATTCACATGGAAATGAAATGTAAATGTCAACTTTTTTTTATGGTATGTAAGCTGTGACTAATCCACCTTGGCATGCATACCTGGTAAATATGAAAAGCTGTTTTATATTTTTACCGAGTTATTTATATATAAAACTGCCATATCTGTCTGATCACATGTAAAATCAAATGAAAAAGTGTTATTTGCAGTGATTCTAAGTGCATTTTTTTTTGTCGACAAGCAGCAGATGAAGACAGAAAAGGAAAAAGGGGAAATCAAAGAAGAAGGACTGAAAGATAGATAAGAGAGAATGACAGAGAATTAATGCTTCATCTGAGTGACAGGTCTCATAACTTTTTCTTTGTGTTCTCCTAAGAATCCAAGTTTTGACAGGTCTCAAAATGTAGGGGTTGGAGATGAAATGGGTAGCGGAGACTGTGTTGGACTTCAAGTAAAAATGTATGCGTGGTTTAACTAATTATAACTAAAAAAGATGTTTATGCAACAAGCCTGTTGTAGCCAGGTGTTAATGTTACATGTTTTTTGAACACTGTAGTTGAATGGACAGCAGTGTATGATATACACTAACCTTATGAAAACGATGTGCCTTGAAACTGTAACTATCAAACAAGGAAAAAATATCAAAGACAAATATATTAATTGAATTAAACAAGGAAATCCCTAGAATGCCTCATGTTGTTGCCAGATAATTGGTGTTGCTAGTCTATGTCTTTTATAACATATATTAATTTTCTTGACATCACAGTGGTGCAGTGGTTAGCACTGTCACCTCCCAGTAAGAGCATTACTGGTTCAGGCTAGCTGGCCGGCCAGTTTGGGATCCTTCTGTGTGGAGTTTGCATGTTCTTCCTACACCTGTGTGGGTTCTTTCCGGGCACCCCAGCTTCCTCCCATGTTTGTGAGGTTAACTAGTTATTCTGAATTGACTGCAGATGTGAATGTGAGTGCAAATGGTTGTTTCTGTGTGTTAGTGTCAGACACTAGGTGAATAATCTTGTGGTCTCCTCACGCATCTATATAGCCATCAAGTTTTGCTGTACATGCAGAGTGGTCTTTAATTATGACCCCTTACTCCTGTAATGTGTAACTAAAATAACAAATCCAGAAATCCCGTTGCTCACCTGGTCAACCCTTTTCACCATGGTAAAGAGACAGACTAAAATCTGAGGAGCCCTTCATTGCCATCAAAACAACTCTGACCAATTCTAAGGCTCTTTGTCGAGCTGTTCCTGAGCAGTTTCTGTGATGTCCCACTGGGGGAGGATGCTGCCATCTGGGAGTGCTGTTGATATGGAGGAATGGGCTTGGTCTGCAACAGTGTTTAGGTGGGTGACATGTGCTAAAGTAAGATCCATGTATATGTCAGGATACAAGGTTTTCTAGTAGAGCATTGCATTTTAGGTAATGGATCACTGTTGTATATTTCACCTATTAAAGATTTTGGCTAGTCCAACCTGTCACGACGAAGGGATCTGGTGAACTGAAGATGCAGACTCGTTATGATCAGTGTTCAGGGTGTTTTATTTACAGTGTAAGGTAAACACGAGTAATAATGATTAGAGCAAAGGTCGGGGCAGCTACGGCTCGCAGTGGTCCAATTAGAATGCTCCCAAAGGTCCAATCCCATTTCTCTACTGAAAAGACGAATCCTCTGCTTACTCACTCCTTACTCTCACTCTCTGGAATCTCCTGTGCAGGAAAAGGGACAGGATTACCAGGGTCCACTGGTAGAAGGGGAAAGCCAAAACACAATTACAGAAGCACCAGTCTCGCTAAAATGGGTTCATTAACAATCCGGTGTCAAATAAATGCTTATAAATAACCTGCTGATCACCCAAAACGTATCAGCCTAGGTGTTTGGAAAATGAGGACCGGAGGAAGAGCTGCCTCTAGAACACAAGGATTAGTTAGAAAGCACACACACCACAGAGTGGCAAACCAGAGAGAGGGAGAGAAGGAGGTCAGCCAGGTTCATGACAATATCAGTTTAACAACCACATAATGTGTGTATTTTATAGAAGTAGGTATGTAGACATGAGATTTAAACCCCGTTAAAACGATGCTTCTCTGCAGGAAGCCTTTGAACATGCCCATTCCTTCTCTTTAAGATCTCAAGAAGATGAAATGGCACAATAGCTGTTATTGACAGGAGGAGCTGCAACTGGATTTGAGAAAATGTCAGGGCTGCCAGGAATCAAACGCACTCCTCTGTCAATGGAAAAAGATGAAGATAGCTTGACAGGATGAAGATGACTTGAAAGAATTGTTCTTTTATTGTGAGCACTTGATCTTGCATAGAAATAAGCTCTTGTTAAGGAGCCTTGAATAACACTTCATATACAGCAGTTTACCCCTATGGGAACTTGAACACCGTGCCGTGTCTTTGCCATAAAAGGAATGGATCTGTGTATGTAGCAGGATAAAAATCTTTCTCTTATTAGCGCTGAATATAAATTAAAGCGACCACTACTCTAATTCTAAACTAGCACAACCAGAAACTGTTCACACAAATGAAACCTGCGAGTCATACTGAGAACACAAAGACAACAAGATGTAGCTTTACAAAGCCTTCATACCATGATCAAAAAGATAAGGCACACAATGAACTCTTTTTGGCATTTATTCCATGATAATGATTGATAGTGTGCACAAAAAGAAACAACGTTGACTACATAGCTGCAGCCAACCTAAATCACCACCCATCCCTTCATGTTCTCATTAGCAAACTAGCTCTTATAAAGTCTTTCTATGTGACCTGCACACATGGCAGACAAAATAAGTGAATAAAGATGAATTTTTAGTAGCTACAAATCCTGCCATTTTCCTCAGTAGCTGATGGAGACCAAATCAAAGCTGAAAATTTTTTACTGCTGTTTCTTACATGACCATAAAAATACTTAGAAATTAGAGCTAATGTCAACTATAGAAATCTATGAACCTGGATACATGTTAAACTTAATGTTAAACTTAAAGGTGAAATTTGGGTCTTTCTAAGCTATCTGAATGTCAAGCTAGAAAATCCAAACAAATTAACACCTTTTTCATGATCCCTCCCCTCACTGAGTGATGTGACTTCTGTGTCAGAGTTTGTATTGTGGCCTGTTAAAGGGGACACATCATGCTTTTAAATCCTACCTTTTCATATGTAAATCATTCACTTGTGGTCTATATAAAGTAGAACTGCAATGCTTTGGTCTGAATTCCTCGTTATTGTAGCTCCACAGACCCCTCGTTTACACCTTTTCTGAGGGTCGTCTCAGAACAACTCATTTTGGTGCGGTCTCTTTAAATGTGAATGAGACATTTCACATCCCGCCCCCCTCCAGGTCACTGAGCATTCCACTCCACCCCGTTTGGTCATTTTTGTAGTTTTATAGAGGCGACATGATTAGCTACAGAGAAACAAGGAGGACTTTCCCCACTGATGTGAGTACATTTCCGAGAAAAATAAAATTTAACCAGGCACTTCAAAGAGGCTCTGATGCCGGGGGGCGATGTAAGGAGTCGTGTGGGTTAATGCACCCAACAACGGAACATTTTTACCTACTTACGTGCAACTTCGGCATAACTGATCTAGACTACAATATCGCTGTGAGGAGAAAAAAAAATGGAGGATTCATGAAATTGGTTAGCTGGATGTCCATGCTCTTGTTTAGCAGTTCCACAGCAAATACTGTGATGTAAGAAAACGTATGAAAAAAAAGAAAGTGTTACAGTGAATAGAGAAAACTAAACAGAGTGAAAATTATGACCCAAAAAGATAATAAAGATATCAACGCAGCACCGGGACAGAATGCATTTAAATTTCCTGCACTCCTAGACAAAGTACACAAAAAAATGTATTTAGGAGCTAAAAAAGTGGATTTTGCATTATATGTCTCCTTTAAGATCCCACCCTTGAAAAGGGGTCAGAAGCCTTCACCTGCAGCTATTACTTGCAGAAAAGATGCAATTTTAGGAAACTTTATTATTCATTATTCATTAGATAGTTCTTTTCATTGGCTGAGGGTGTGGCCCCTGGGTCCCCTCAAGCCCACAGGAAGAGTAGGTGGTCATGAATCATGGAAATTTTATGTAAATAGTTTTGGAAACAGCCTGCTGAAGGACAGTGAGAAACTGTGGCTGCAAGGAATGATGGATGTAAAAGATACAGTCTCCTTTAAAATAGACACTCATTTATAAAAATGAGGATAAAAGATAGCTGTGGTACCATGTGTTTAAGAAAACAACATCTAAGCTGATCATTTTTTATCAAATACCTAATATATGGTCAGTCATTTGAGCCATTTCACCCGAAGCAAAACGCCTCCACCAGCCAATTTACTTGGATCAGAAAATTGTACTCAGCAAATAGACCGTGACAATCAAGCAGATTGATTCCAAGAAGAGAATGAATAAAATCTGCTATCGAGGGAGCTGGCGTTACCCAAGAAGAAAACCTTAACAAAAAGAAAAGAAACCTCCTCCAAACAATGGCTTCAGGTCTTATTTGAAAGTCTCCGCACCTGGAAAAGATTATTTAAACAAAAAAATCATTAAACACCCTGGGCCCCTAAAGTGGTATATAAGTGCTTCCCAATATGAAGTATGCAGTATGGTGTACATCTATGAATGTAATCTGAATTTGTCCATTTAAAAAGTCTAATTGCAGTTCTTTTTACAATTGTACTTATTTAACTGGACCACATAACAAGAAGAACTATTAAACTTAATGGCACTCTGTTATATTTAACCAAGAATGCAATTCACTTGTTCAAATACCCACGCAGCCCAGCAGGTGTGGGAAAAACACTCAAGAGCTTTAAAAGGACTGTGTCAATAAAACGAGGTGTGCATGTGGGGACTGTGTATAATTGTGGCATTCGTGCGTTTTTAAGCATTTTTAACTTGACAAAGATACAATTTGGGTCAAAAGATTAAACAACTAAAAGTTCCCAAATGTGTAGGTGCAATTTGGTGTTCACTGTCCTAAAATAAATAAATAAATAAGTAAATAAAATTTGCAATTACAAATTCTAACATGACATTGAAAATTGCGCACAGCTGCTACACTGGTGACTTTCTTCCACCTTGATACTGGGCTGCATAAATCAGGAACAAGACATGTGGACACCTTTGAGATTAATTAGTGTTTTGTTTTGTTTTGTTTTTTTAACAATGAGCTAATTTTGGGGAAACATGGTAAAATTGTATTTCCAAAGAAGAAATTGAGCGCCTCTGATGGATCGCAATCTCGAAACAGGTCTCTGAAGACTAATGCTGTCACGAAGTCGATCTGCTACATCAGTGGATATATGGACCAACTGCAGCCTAATGGAGCTTGTTGGATGCTCTTCCCCTGCTTGTATCGATCGACAGTGTGTGAGTTGGGAGGGTGGGTAGGTGTTGGTCGGCCGTTGGAGTGGTACGTGTGTGCGTTATAGCTTTGGCAAGTACAACAAACCCGAGGGGAAAACAAGCAAGCGCTCTCACCTTTCTTCAACCTTTACCCGATTAAAGGGAATAAAAAATCCATGAGCGCTCATTAGATGGGTTTACAGGTTGCTAATGAACTGATATTTAAAACTTGTCACTTGTTGTATCGCTCCCTTTCGTTCCCATTTTCTCTTATTATTTTTTTTTTCTGTCACTGGCTGCCCTCCAGGACAGAGCTCGAGCAGGGCTGCAGGGGTGCCGGTATTGCTCTGTATCAGCAAAATGTCAGCCAAGAACATGCACATGCACACATACACACACATTAGAGCCAGACTGCATACCCCAAGTGCCTATTTCCATCAAATGGAAGGACATATTCAAGATGTATGACCTTAATTTGACACCAGTAATATAGGTTTATAATAGGGTATACTGTATAACTCGCATGAACTATTTCACTTGTGTCTGTAACTGTGCATAGTAGCTATTCAATCTCTTATGGCCTGAGGTTGGTGTGAAACGTTATAATAGTTGTCCTCATTAAAAATCACCTCACCTTTTTAACCACTGTGTGATAAAAAGGGCAATTTCACCACGAGTCAATGCCTCGTCTTTCATACCAGTCGTACCTCCATGGGCAAAAGCTGCGTCAGGTAGATTGCCTGCAGACCATAACCACTCTAGTTGCAGTCCAGGAAATATTACCTCAGTAATCTGCAGCAAGAGGCATTTCAGCAGGAAATGGCTCCCTGTGCTGGGTTGTATATATGGCCGAGCCTGAGTTGAGCTCATAATTCAATGCAGTCGTTGGCACTTTTCATCCTCTGTCTGCTGGGGCTGGGTACTGGCTAAATGACAGTGAAAGCCACAGTGGCAGTTCCACTATTGCTTTACGACTGGCAGAGACCCCGGGGCACCATGACTGGAGCGCTAAGCGAGAACATGGCTGCCAATCACTTGATATTAATCTCCCCATGATCACGAGAGACAGCCAACATGAGGAGGGAGGGGAGGAGGAAAACCTGGAGTGGGGAGGAGCAGGGAAGTGGACCCAGCTGGTGCGTGGCCGACTGAAATTAGCTGTGTGCTCCCTCAGAGTGTTCAAATGCCTCACGCTCACCTGCACATACAAGCACACACACTCACAGCCACCTACACACGGGCAGTGAAGGTCAGTTGTACTCAGCCTCTTCTGTACCATACCGCATAATATGGTCAGACGTGAAATCTCAGAGCATTTCACCTTGATGGATTCCTTGCAGCGCTATGTTTTAATTCTCATTGCTTCGATACACTGTTTAAAAAGTCCAGTGTAAATACATCTGCGGCCCAGCCGAGAGGTCAGAGGTAAAATTGGCACAGAGCCTCTGTGTTCATGCTATAAATATACTTTTTTCCACCCATACTGGCATGATATAATGATCACATACAGTTTTTTTAATCAGAGGGAGACAAATCAAGATTATTGACTTATTGAGAGTCAATGATGACACAAAATAATGATTTCATCGGGAAAACTAAGTATGTTAGAACTGGATCAGTGATTTTAGACACATAGTATCTCCGTTGGTTATAGGCCTGGGTTTTGACTGGGTGACTCACACGGGTGGATTTTCTCATGTGTGAACTCATTTGGTAGTAGATTTACTTAATTTTTGAGGTCATGTTGTTACTGCTTGATCCACCTCTCTGCTGAGCTATAGCTGGCAGGCAGCCACCCCTAAAGTATCCTGTAAGATACGTTGTTGTAGCTGGAAATTAACATTTCCCCTCAGTGATTACAAGTTGTCCAGACCCAGATTAGTTCTCTTTTTAGATGATGCATATGCTGCATGAACTTCAAGGTCAGCATCCTGTTTTTGGCACAAACTGCTGAGCCAATTCTTGAAGGTAAGTCTTCAAAGATCCCTTTCTTTTTTCTTTTTTTCCCCCCTTTTGAGCCACACATCAGGAGACACTTATGTAATAGAATATAAATACAGATCTGCGTATAGGTGATTAAAATTCCCCATATGTCCAAAAACAGTGCTGGGAACATGACATCTGTGCCTCCAGTGGTAGGTTTGATCCTCTGTTGTTCATGTGGCTTCAAAGTCAAAATATTCAGTTATGTTCTCAAAAAGCTTCATTCTGATTATTGTACAGTACTTGCAGTACTTTTTAAATATTCTTTTGATGAGCTACAAGCTGCGTATTTGGTTAAAGTAAATAAGGAACCTGCACATTAAAAAAGGAAGATTCAGCTCATTTAAATTGCTTATTCAGCCTCTGTACATTCCCTGTCTGGTGGACTCCCTTTTGGTCATGTTCAGTTTACACAAATACTTTGAGTAGAATTTAAATTAGACTCCTTATAAACCCCTCATTTGCGTTTTTGTGAGACACCTTTGACTGAATTTTTGCTGTGCGTCACTGAGACATCTGTGGCGGGAATGAAGACTTAAGTAAAAGGAACATAATGTTAAAATGTGGTTTCAGTTCACTGAAAAGGTTGACTGACACAATGAGACAATCAGCTTCTCCACTTCAACATATTTGTAATACGCTGGTAACTCCCTGTAATCATGGCATGTTTGTTGTCAGAGCAAAGCTGATGACCTTAATCTTACATAGCCAGTGATTATAAGTAATGAGGATGTGAGTTAAAATTAGACGGTGTATTCAAGGACGGGTTTGTTCACTTTTTCAGGTTGTTGCTGTCTGCACAATTCTCTCTCAATTCTCAATTCCTGAAACCTTAAAAAGGAATAAATATTTATAGATATAGATCTACTAACAAACGATGCACACTGCTCGCTGCATGTATTTTGAATATATTTAATCATTTTCAATCCACTATTACTTAAAAGGAAATAATTTATCTGCAGATTAATGAGTGATTTCTGTTCTTGCAGCAGTTACTGAAGATTAAGCCTTTTCAGTGCTAAATCAACAGTGAATGTGTTTGCTCAGGGAAAACTAGCCACACAATTTTAGCTTGGCCTTTCTTTTTTAGATATATTTTTCTTTTGCTGTCTAAAGTTTTAGTGCAGGGTTTCTTGCATCAAAAACCTGGAGCATGCTTTGTAATTAATTTATGTGCTGTGACATTAATAGAGATACACTAGTTTAACATGAATTATCTTTTCCACTGTGAATTAATGTAATTAATATTTTAGGGTTTTCCACATTATTAAAATGTTATAATTTGTTGTATTTCTGTTTTCATTTTTCAAAAAAGTCTGAAAAAGAAATCAGTGTAAAGAATGTTCTACAGTTACATGACAGCCCAGACACAGTCTGGTAGAAAGAAAACAAACAAAAGCAAAGTTCCTCTAATTGTTAGTTTGCCTGCATCAGAGATCGAAAGTCATTTGATTGTATAAGACCGAGGAAAAATAAAAATGAGGATGTACTGCCAGAAGCACATATATTATAAAAAAAAAAACACAAGCCAAAGTCATTCATTATAATCTTATAATCTTAAACAAAAGCATTGTAAGTTTTAATTTATTTAAGGCTTGACTTTACTGAAGATGCTGTGGTTTAATAGAATTTTAAAACTTTAAAAAAATCTGTTCTTGCATTAAATTTAATGTTATGGCTTTGTTCTTGTTATTGAGACGTTATGAACGGTATTGTTACTTGTTGCATGTATATTTTCTTATAAACTAAAAAAGTAAAAAAAAAAAAATATTTAAAAAAAATTTCCCCTGCTTTCCCTAATCCATAGTTTCACGTCACTGAAAGCTATGGATTGTAACATTTAACTGCTTTCTACAGCCTGAAAAAGAACAAACACTCATCAGACAGTCATATGACAGCTCAGACACAATTTGGCGGAAAGGCGGAAAGAAACGTCAGCGCTTTCTTCGGCGCACTGATTACGCAGATTACGTAGACTAAAGGACAATCCCCACGAAATCTACGTAAAGTTCCCAAGTAGCGTTGGTGAATGAGCTG
>VUQJ01014694.1:19294-29491 GCA_015108635.1 Andinoacara biseriatus | reverse complement strand
CTATATATTACTAAAAAAAAAAAAAAAAAGAGCTTGGCTTAAACCTTGATAGTAATTATTTATTAATATGTGCATTTGTATTGGCGAGCTAATAAGCCTTTTAAATCCAACACCAAATTAAAAGTCAACATTGGTTGTGTTGTCTTTTCAACATGCATTAGTCAAAAGTTGTAACTACAAGATGTGGTCAAAAAGTTTTTTTCAGCTTTGTCCATAAAAAGCCCAAATCTCACCAAACCTTTAAACAGAGTGCAATGTGTCAGCGGGTGGTGGTGGTGGTGGGGTGTCTTTAACAAGAACGTGTCTCCCCCTCTGATATCAAAGATGCATCTTGAAACTGTCTACAGCACAAACAGCAATCAACTCAGACACTGGCTCCCACTTTCTTGCAGTCCCCTGGCTGCAGAGATGACCACAGGGGGGGGGGTGTGATCTGGATCTGTTCCATCCTTTTCCAGCTAAGCACTGCTGTTAGCTAGATAAAAAAGAAATGAACCAGATTCAGAGAATTGGTGAGTTTTGCAGCTTCCTATTTTAAATTCCGAAATTACAACTGTGCACAAGAGCTGCAGTCTGATCCTGCAGTTATGAAGGGTGTCTCTGAAAAAATTGCTCACCTGGTTTGCTGGCTTCGCAAGTAGTTGTGCAACTGCTGCGATGGGCTGATTGAAAGGAACAGAGGTCGACCCTAACTTGACCATCATTTCCAAGTTAGAACTTGCGGACCAAGATGCTGTAGAACACATTACAGACCTTTAAACAGAGTGCAATGTCAGAGGCAAGCCATTTTCACATTAATACACAAACTCCAAAAGTCTGCTGCTGATCTCAGTTCTTCCCTCTGCAGAGAGTTACAGATGTATGTAAATGAGGGGCGACAACCTGCAGATCAGATCATCAAAGCAGACTGATGTGTAGGAATCTACTGTAACAGAATTTTTATTTATTATTAGTTAAATTACCACCATTTCTTACTGTTGTAATTGGACGTAATTTCATAGTAAATCTATGTAAGTAAGTGAAAGGGGGATTTAATTCTAGCATGTTAGGTCCTTTGTATGTTTTTGATTGGCTCACCTGTGTCTGAACAGGAAAACACGAGAGTGAGAATATTGTGAATATTTATTTAATTTTAAAAAAAAGTGTAACAATATTCTTGTAAACATTGTGGTTATATGATTAAATTCTGAACTTGTTTAGTTCACGTTCATACTAGTTCTATGTTGGCAGCAGTACAGTCATCACACTTTTAACAGATCACACCTTCAACGTCATCTCCTTGTGCACCTCTGCACTGCTTCCAGTTTTCCTGCAATATTTGAATCATTCCTGTTACAGCATCTGTGATTGCACCGTGGAAATCAAACTTGCACAAAGCTAACAGTGGTGCCACACTGACTTAACTGGGTAATAAACCAGGCACCAAACAGCAGACTTCACTGGAAGACCTGAATAAATTTTGACCTTTGAATAGAAACATGACATGGTAGAGAAGCAGCATTACAGTTTATTTCTAATAAGATGAAAACTGCAGTGAATTGCAAAGCTAAAGACATTTTCAGATTTTTTTTTTATGAGACAAGACTGCAAAAGTTTTATTTGTCAATCATCCATCTGTATTCTGTACACCTTTAAAGTACGCAAGAAAGCAAAATACTTTATTCAATATATCAGCCATGCCACCTACGTGTTTCTGAAGAAAAAGCTTGCAGATGCAAATCCCACTGGTGGCTTATTCATGAAAGTCAAAGGTTACAGCAAAGCCTTCTTACCACTGCTGTGTCAGGTGGCTAATCCACAGATACAGTTTGTCAGTCAGTGACAGCGACAAAGCATGTGGCAACATGATGATGGTGTTTCCAGCTGTGATGAAAAAAAGACTAACATGCATGTCAAAAACTCATGCTGAGTTGCCACTTGTAAAAACACACAAACCGACGCATGAAAAGGTTAATATCTTTTTTTTTTTTTTTTCCCCGTTCAAACGTAAGATTTGAGCAGTTGTGCAGACACGCACACACAAACACGTGAACGCATCGGCGCACACAAAACAATGACAGAAATTAATTTGAACCGACAAAATGTGACACAATATCTCAGTTTGTGATCCCAATGAGTGTGCCTGTTTGTGTGTGGTGGGGTGGAGACCCAGGGGGCGTTTGCGTACAGCAGATATGAAGCAGGGCATTAATTGAGCTCCAAACTAAAGGGAATAGAAGGGGCAGGGGGAGGGAGGATAGTGGAAAGAAACCAAGTGTGTCTGTGTGTGTGTGTGAAAGAGAGAGAGAGATGATGTGCGTAAGAAAGAGACAGACGGATGCAGAGAGAGAGAGAATCATGCTGAAGGGAATAACAACTAGTGATGCTCATTAAAACTGATTATTAAAGCAGTAACACTGAAACGCTGCATTCAGGCATAGCCACAAACATCCCTGATGTGTTCACATGTTTCTTGCATCCATATATATGTGTGTGCGTGTGCGTGTGTGAATCTATTGTTACTATAAACAGCTGCTGAAGCATTACGTTGCATGCAGTAAAAACAAACCTGATTTTCATAAATTAAACATTTATCTTGTTCCCTGATTTTTTTTTCAGTTCAGTCACACTTCTCTTGTCTTCGCTCTTATGCATGAGTGAGCAATGATGTCCTGCTGTCCAACAAGTGCTGTCAAAGTGCACTCATGCAAGGCACTTCAAGCAGACACCTCAACTGCCTCATGGTTAAATGTTGGAAAATGAATTAGGCAGCTGCAGGTGGGAAAGTCTGGCAGACTTATGGTGTTAAAAAAAACTGTAGGAGGAGTTTGCCAACTATTTGAATAAATTTACTTGTGCATCAAGATGGCGGGAATTAAAAGTTTGCAACTTTAGTAAATTTCCTTTCTGTCTGACCAATACAACTCTTAGTCGGGTGCCGCCAAACCAGCAAAGCTAGGCAGCTGAAAGAATTAACACCACCACTCCACTGAAGGATACAGCCCTCTTGTAGCCTTGTAGAGGCCATGCAGGTTGTGTTATTACATGTTTTTCAAATCGTGCTTCACAAACTCTTCACAATCCACAAATACTCTTTGGAATTTCTGTCTGTGTATGAATTAAACTTGTTGGCCTTGATAAGCTCAGCTATTCACCTCTTTTTATCATGTTTAGTTGGCATATTTCAGGTTTTACAGTGTTTACTGTTCAGATTTTCTTTCCCAAAATGAGTTTAGCCAGCATGAGCCTCAAAGAAAAGGTGTGATGATAACGGTGGTCATTACTTGCCCTCCTCAATCATGAACTGTTCCATCCACCAAGTCACCCAAAAACAGTTTCTCATTATATTGTTCTTAATGTGAAAATAACAGATATTTCCTCAAGGAACGAGGATATAATCAGTGCCCAAATTTCAAAATGGGTCTTTTTTTTCCCCCCAACAACTACTAACACACACACACACACACACAGAGATGATCTGAAACTGTTAAACTCCAGGTTTGGGTAAGTTTGTGTCAATAACACATATAAAATCATGCACCATTTTAGAGGCACTGCTAAATGCTTTACAATGCAAATTCATATGAATCTCTTAAAATAGCAAACCATCTTTGAGCTCAGAAACCAACAACAGATGAAGTCACTGACATAAAGCGCTTAACACTGGGAATTTCTTAGAAATCTTCAAAATGTGTGCGGCAGTGTTAAATAGATCAATTTTCAGTGTATTAAGATCCTACGGTGCCATTTGAATTTGAACTGCCACGACATTAAATGTTGGCAGATGAGATGAACACAAACATAGTTTTAAGTTAAGATCACAAAAACACAGGAAGATGGTTCAACAAAGTCCAGAGAAAGAAAGTAATCCAAAAACATACAAATGCCATGTGAAATATAAGCACCCAGGAGAAACACAGGGAATGGGTCTTCATCAAATCCCAACTTTCTGCTTCAGGCTCTGTGCACGCTCACATAAAAGCAGGCAATTCATGTTTCATGTGAATCTTCTTTCGTACGAGTGCCGCCCGCTCCAATCAGATGTCATGAGATGACGACGTTAAAATGGTGAGAAAAAAAAAAAAAAATCTATAAATAACATTAAAATAAACTGGTAAAATGCAACAATGCTGCAAATAAGACAAGAGATCAATGCTGATGAAAACTATTAATCTTTTGAATTTAGGACACGCAGCGGTAAAATTAACATTTTACATCACGGTAATTATTTTAACGCTGAGCGCGCTCACAGCTGGATACATTTAAACATTAAAGGGTACTGTCCTGTAGCCTGATAGAGGAGACATGGAAGGTGCTCTTGGTGTGTGTTCTGTAATTTCAAATGTGCGTGAGACTTAAACATTTATGCATTTGTGACGTTAGTAAGGTACGGCTTAACTTGCACATGTAAAATGTATTTGCCCAGTCTTTGCTGTGTGGCAAAGCTCAAAATCTATCTCTGTATAACTCCGAATACAAGGCTGAATATTTTGTCTTGTCAGTGTGGAGGGGAATAAATAAAAGAATCAAAAATCTCCTGAAGGGCATTTTTTTTTTTTGTTGACAACAGAGGTGTGCTTGTGAGAGAGATAGAAAAAAAATCCCCCACACATTTTACAGAAGACAAACTGTTGCCACGAGCATTGCCTGAAGCTGAGCGAAGGGATAACAGGTGTCTATTTATGTCTTATGTAATGTTACTGTTGCATAGCCAACAAATTAATACATAGTCCTATTGCATGAGCCTCTACCTTTATGTAGGGAATACTACATAACTAATGCTATATCGGATTAACAATCAATTAATATGTATTCTAGTAACGTTCAGCGGCAGGAAAGTATTAATTTGATCAAAATGACTGAGACTAAGCTCTAAGTACCACCTCTACAGTGTGTACTTGTACACGACCAAAGTAACAGTAGTTTATGGCTTGAAACTGAAAATTAGGTAGAGCTTAAACTATTTTCTCTATTTTATTTTCTCCTGGATCTTTTCATGCAGGGTTCTTAAAAAAATACTATAAAGTCAATAAAAACGCATCCAGTTATGCTCAGTTTGAACTAATGTCTGCAAGAATCCGCATCACACCCTCAAAGTTAATGTGTGTTTTATTTGCACATTCTTTTAAAATGCCATCAGGGTGGTTTTTCCAGTGGTTTTGTGTCTGTATTTGAATTTACTGAAGAGCTGACACTGGACGTGCAGTTTGTGCTGGTTCATAAACCGGGAGGTGGTCGGCACAGCCGGTTTCCGTGCCACTCAAACTAATAAAAGCGGGCGATTCCGCTTCAAAGCATTGCATGGAATATCACTGCAAACTGAAGGGGTTGGACAAAAAAAACCCTGCTGGCTTGATTTTTTTTATTTAATTTTTTTTTTAAAGAAATTCATTTTTCGCTTGTTGCAGGGGTCGTTTTTTTCCTTACAGTACATCAGTGTCATTGCACAGTTTCCTATGGTGCATGTACATCATATGTGCCATAGAAAACATACTTTAGCCCTATTCATAATCTTAACCTAATGCATAAAATAAACTGGGTTTCCACTCTGGATCAGGCAGCCACATTCCTCATAAACAGTTAGCAACTGTAAAATGACCTTTTCTTTTGCACTGACAGACAAGTGCCATAGTAACATTGATAGCCTTTATATTTATATGCCCTTTATACATCCTTATAACCAGTAATATTCAATTCAATTTTATTTATATAGCACAAAAATCAAGACAACCAGCCTTCAAGGCACTTTATATTGTAAGGTGAAGACCCTACAATAATTACAGAGAAAACCCAACAGTCAAAGCGACCCCCAGTGAGCTTTGGCAACAGTGGGAAGGAAAAACTCCCTTTTAACAGGAAGAAACCTCCAGCAGAACCAGGCTCAGGGAGGGGCAGTCATCTGCCGTGACCGCTTGGGCTGGGGGGCGAGAGAGAGGACAAAAGACACGCTGTGGAAGAGACACAGATATTAATAATAACTAATGATTAAATGCAGAGTGGGGGATAAACAGAGGGGGGGTTTTTTTGGGGGGGGTTGTTCAACCATCATAAAGTCTCTATAAGCAACGTTATCTGATGAATCTTGATCACCTTCGCTTCCATTCTTCCACACAAAATGGTTTTAAAATACATAAAATACATAAATTAATAGAAATATTTTATTTGCTTTGTATTGTCAGGAATTGTGAGGGTCTGTTTCACGCTCGGTAACCTATAGTAGCTGTTGATTAGTATGTGCTGTCTGCACTCCATAACGCTCCACACATTTATTAACAACCCACCATATTAGTACCATATCATTATTCATCAGCCAATTATATTAATTATCTACTCTCTTGTGTATAAAAGCCTTCCTCTCTTGTCCTTTACTCTTCTTCATCAATTTGCTCTGTTCGTTTTCCTGCTTTCTCTCTGTTCCAATTGACTCTTTGCTCATGTTTGAATCCCTGTGATAGTTGTTAACTTGGACGAGCCATTACAGCGCATGAGGAATTGAGAAGAATTCACATTGCATTAAATGTTTAGGAATTACAGATATTTTCAGAGGCTCAGATAAATGTTTTTTATGCTCAGATGAGATCTGCGCCTTTATTTTTCTTTGACAAATTAACCAAACAAAAGGTCCGACATTGATGATAAGTGTTGAACTTGCATTCTGGAATTCTTAACATGAGGTCTGAAAGAGACGTTCATGCAAGTTGAGGGTGCCGTCATTTGAGAAAGAGGAGATAGGCATGTCATTATCAGTGTCTGCAATCAGGAGACCCTTTCACGAACATAAATCTTAAATCTTATTTTGGCTGCTCCCTTTAAGGGTTGTCACAGCGGATCAGCAACCTCCATCTCACCCTGGCATCCTCTTCTGTCACACAAACCTTCTGCACGTCCTCCTTCACTACATCCATAAACCTCCTCTGTGGTCTTCCTCTCTTCCTCCTGCCTGGAAGCTCAATTTTTAACATCCTTTGTCCATTATATCCACTATCCCTCCTCCAAATTTCCATCTTGCTTCTGGTATTTTCTCTCCAAAGTGCTCAGCCCGCGCTGTCCTTCTGATATATTCATTTCTAATTCTGTCCCTTCATGGTCACTCCCAATCAAAATCTAGGATGCTTTCATGAATGCAAATATAGAGATTTTACATCAAGGTGCAAACCACTGGTTACACTCAAGAGCAGGAAAGTCAGTTTAGACTTTGCCAGATAACATCTAAAATGTTCTGCCCAGTCCTGAAAAAAAAATTATGTGGACAGATAAAACCGAGATTCATTTACAGCACCGTAACAATGGGAAGAGAAAAGTAGGGAGAGGAGAGAAACAGCTCACGATCAGAATCGTACCGCATCATCAATCAAACGTGGTAATGCAGCGTTATGGCATGAGCATGTACAGCTGGCAGTGGAACAAGGCCAGTAGTATTTATTGATGATATGAATGCTGATAGAGGTAGCAGGACGAATTCTGAAGTGTGGAGGGCTATAACCTCTGCTCAGATTCAGCCAAACGCTGCAAAACTGATCGGACAGCGCTTCACAGTGCAAATGGATAACGACTCAAAGTAAGCTGCGAAAACAACCTGAGGGTTTCTCAAGGCAAAGTAGTGGGATATTCATCAATGGCCAAGTCAGCCACATGATCTTAACCCAATAGATCCTACTTTTTGATTACTGAAGACAAAAATGAATACAGAAAGACCCACAGACAAGCAGCGATTGAAGGTGGGTGCAGTAAAAGGCCTGGCAGAGCATCTCAAGGGAGGAAGCAGCACTTTCTGATGTCCGTGAGTTCAAAGGATTCTCATCCAGGTATTAAAAACAATCCCTTATATTTGAAATTTGGGTTTCTTTTGTTTTTTTGGCCTGGGAACGCCTTGGGGTCACTCCAGATGAGATGGTGGAGGTGGCTGGAGAGAGGGAAGTCTGGGCTTCTCTGCTTAGGCTCCTGCCCCCGCGACCCGGCCCCGGATAAGCAGAAGAAAATGGATGGATGGATGTACATTTCATGTTGTGATATAGAAGCTCACAACAAGACCTAGGAAGAATTTCTATTCAGCTGAAACTCTTCTGTTTCAATTATCATAGCAAATGAAATCTTTCTAACATTCACGAACATAACTAGTAGGAAAAAATCCTAAAAATCTTTTTTTTTTTTAATAAAAAAACCATAAGTACTAACATAAACCAACAATTGGAAATAACACATTCAAGACTAACAAATTAGAATGTATTATTTAAACATCCAATGTTGTGTATATGTAACAATTACTGCAGAAAGATGTTGTTTGTCCCCAAGGGGGCACCATGCCTATATCAATTTGTTGCAGTCTGATAAGCATCAACAGAAAGTTTTTTTTTGCCAGACTTTGATATTTTCTTCTCTAAACTTTTTGTGTTATGCATGCCAGGCCAAATAGTTTGAGTTCTTCCATATTAAAAACAATATGTTAAGGTTTTTACTGAGTGGCTCAAGCCAAGTTTTATCAGACAGATCTCAAGTGCTTTTCATGACAGTTTCTTGGAAATGTTTTTCTGACTGAATGTTTTTCTTTTTTGCTTGCTTTCATCTTTATTTTACACAAACAGGTGTTCATGCGCTCCATCGGTGGACTTAGAGTTCAGTAGCAGCAGCAGCAGCAGAAAGTACTTAGTGATCTAAAAGAGGCAGCAGTGGATTTTGACATAATCCTGTTTGGGTTAGAACTGACTCCTAAATAAACTACTGCAATGAGACACCACTGTTTACTAGCAGTGAGAGGATTGTATTCAAAGTGTAGCAGTGAGCAGTGTGGTTTCTGGAGTCATTCAGCTGTGATGAGCCAAAACAGAAAGCACACTAACCTGTACTGTATTCTCCAGTGACAGAGGAGTATTTTAAAGCATCTGTAAGTATACGTCAGTCATATCACTCATTTAAGGTAGTAGCTATCCTAAGTACTTGTGATTATCCTAAATGTGGCCTGACGTGAAAACACAGACATGGCACAGGGAATATTATCTACAAAATGCACCAATAAATGTTTTGAATAGGTCTCATATTATTAACAAATGTTTAGCAACAACGTTATTACATGTACGTCACAGAATGTGGAACATATTCAGATTTTATTAAAATTATAAGACGGCACACTGTCATTCACGTTTCCTGCTCCTTGATCTTAAAAAAAAAATTGCAGTAATTTTACATTGCAATCAACATTTCATAAACTTGTCAAACAAACAGAAGACAGTAAAAATAAAAACATAAAAAGTGATGCAGATGTTTTTTTTTATTCATATTCCTTCTAAAAATACAATACTGCAATGCAGCTCAATCACTGGCGTTTAATTTGACTATTTGGTTGTTTTATGCTAGTAGGAGCGAGCTGGCTGTATTCTAGTATTTACTGGATACATGCAAACTCAGCATTACGCTCCAGCAATAGGCTTTGGCTTCAAAAGAAACTGCTAATTCATAAATGAATTTGCTGTAGCTATCAAAATTAGATGCAACAAAACTAATTATTGAACATCAATAAATGCAACTAAAAACATTGAGTAAGTTGGGTTTTCTCTAAAAGTGTTTTAAAAAAAAATGAATTATCTAAAATATTATTAATAATATCTAAACATGTAACTGATAAACAAGTCCAAGTCCACAAGCTTTGGGGTACATGTGCCTCTCCCATCTTCTCAACACGCGCACGCCAAAAATTTAGACTGAAAGCTCACACACATTGACCTTGAGGGTGTTAGCCGTGTTGACATTTGTTGACATTTGTTTGGACAGTGCTTCAATTCCTCAGACTGCTGCAAGGTCACGTGGCCTGACATCAAAGAAAAGAATTTCTTCCTGGGCGACATTGAGAGCTCCGCTGTTTATTCTAAAGCTGACTGTCTCACTGTCTGTGTTTCTGTCTGTGGCAGTCACTGCTTCATCCCTGTTTGCTTGCCTGCCTGTCTCATTACCTGCGTGCACTATCTGCACAGCTTTTGTCTTAAGACCATATTTTAATCATTATTTTATTTGTTTAGTTTAGTTTTGGCAGTAGATACCTACACAATTTTAGTCCAGAGAAAGATTTAGCAAAGATTTAACATTTATTCTGTGCCATGTGTACCGTCAGCCCGCTGCCTGCTAATGTGGAGTGACTGGACCTGGCCAGCTCGTCTGTACTTTTCACTTGAATGCTATTTAGCGCAAAATGGTGATTGCCCCATTTAACTCTGTTTAAAACAAATT
>VUQJ01014694.1:3041-14760 GCA_015108635.1 Andinoacara biseriatus | reverse complement strand
TATATTAGATGTAGAGTTATGGCCATATGTATCTTAAAACTGAAAATTGTGTCTTCCAGCTGGTACTCATCCATTTGATTATGTTAACTGACTAGTCTGATGAATTGAAAGCATAGTCAATGTATAATGCAAGGTATTTAAGCAGCCATTTAAGTCATTTATGTCATTTGTATATGGCCTAATAATTATTTAATCTTTCATTAGTTAACTTAACTATTGATGTTGCACATATCCACGAAACAGTTTAAATGGAACTTTTAATTTGTGTAATACTTTTACAATTTTTACTGACTTTTCTTGATTTGATTTTGTGTGTGTGTGTGTGTGTGTGTGTGTGTGTGTGTGTGTGTGTGTGTGTTTGCATCTCTGTCTGAGCCGTCACTGTCAGCAAATGCGTGACCAGTCCTTCAGTTCTGTATTTAGGTCCAAGGGTTCAAAGGTCAGAGAGGTCGAGAGCTGGTATGAATGACTGCCTGTTATCAGGTGTATGTGTGTGTGTGCATTTAAGAGAAACAGGAAACAAAGACTGGGTGAATGACAGAAGGTAATGGGCAAAGAAGGAAATATAAATGCAAATAAGAGAGGGGAACATGCAGGCTGGCAGCATCGATGTGGGGAGCTAACTTTTCCACATTTTTTTTTCTCCCATCTTTTTCATTTCCTTTAATGTTGTCATTTTTCATGCAGTTTTCCCTGTACATTTAAAGTACACTTTCTTTAAAAACAAAGCGCATAATTTAGACAAATATCTGAAATAATAGCGTTACAGAATGAGCATTCATGAATTCAACATGTTCAAATTGAGCACACACAAGACGCAGACAACAAACTGATAACCCTGCTTTAACTCCTAACACTCAAAAAAATTGACAGTCTGAAAATGCAAATATAATTGAAGCCCCTCTTAAAATATACTATAATTAATGCACATAATTATGTGGACAAATTGCCCTTTTTCCCCCCATGTTTCTCACCCTTTATCCCTTTACTTTGCTTGATTCTAGCTGATTCAGCCCCTTCCACCCCTACACTCTCAACCCCTTTCCCCATCGTCTGTTTGTCTCCCTCATTTCATGCCCCCCCCTTCTTTTTTTCCTGCTAATTGCCACCCCGTTGTAGCATCCCGGGAGCCGGGAGCTCATTAATTGGTGAAGAGGAGACAGGTAGCGCCACTATGTTGTGATGCTTCTTGTTATTTGTGTGCGTCAGTTTATTGAGTTGATGTTGTGTTTGTGAGTGCACATTAGTTTGCATGAGCTTGTCCTTGTTTGTGTGTTTATATTCTCGTGTGTGTGTGTCCATGCGTGCGTGCATTTATGATTCCTCTGTGGATGTGACTATATGTGCATGTGTATAAATGAATGTGTGTGTGTGTGTGGTAGCACTGCTTGTTAGCGGCACTGAGCCCCTTCTCACTGTAATCTCTTTGTTTATGCAGTGCGAAAAGGGCCTTGCAGGGGCATGAACTCCCCACGCTCTTATCCCACTGCGCCACTCACCCCAAGTAGACCCTCATACCCCACCACCACCCTTCCGGCACCAGCTTTGCTCCCACCACCGCCGTCATCTGACTCAACCCCTGCCCAACACTGTGTCCCGTTGTCCCTCCTTCCTGTCGGACTTTGTTAGCATTCACATCATGAGCTGTACATTCTCTGAGAATTTTACTTCAAGTGCTCAGCCCAGCTCATTCAAAGAAGTCAGTATCTCATTTGATACCTTTTAGTATTTAGAAATAGAGTGTGAAATAGGTAGCCCTGCAACCCCTGCAGGGATATATTGACCTTCCAACAGCTTGCTTCACCCAGGTCACTGCACACAACTCGCAACATGGGCCTGGCACCCTCCACCACTATATAGAAGGATCTTGAGTGTGGACTTTCCTGTTGCTATTATTAATAAACCAGATAAGAGCATATTGCATTTGAATAAGACAATTTTAACAATTTACCTCTTTTGACACAGGCCCACCACACAATTAAAGCACGTTTGCCAAACTAGCATGTTCCAAACCAATTTGTCACCTGAATGAAAAAAAAAAAAAATTACTGCCAGTTTTCTCAATACTAATGCTGTAAACAAGCTGAGTTCCAAGTACCGAAATAACAGTAATCTCTAACCATAATACTGGATATAAAATCCCTTAAAAAAGAAAGTGCAACTAGTTGCTTGAGTCATTGCCAACATTGTTACCTCGCCTTATATATGCCATTATCTGGTTATGTAGATCTTATTTTTTTAAATCAAAATATAAAATCATATTTTGCAGTTTTTAAAAGCCAATAAAATACATATCTAGTGTTTCTGATCTAGTAATTTATGAGGGAGTATGACAAAATAGGTGGTGTCTATTGCAGTCATATGTGGGCACATAGAAAATTGAGGGCGGGCGAGGTACACACTCTACTGAGTGCCATTCTAGTTTCTATTAGATTTTTTACTAGATTCAAATGAATTGGTCATGCTCAAATTAGATCACAGAATTAAATCATAATCTGGTCAATTAATCATACTTAACAGAGAAAACCACAAGAGTTTAAAGCTGGTTTGATATTGAATGTCAGCAGCTAAATGTTTGGGCAATAAATTCACATTAATTATCCTCGTCGTTAGCTGCTTTCATGTTCTTTTTCTTTATGTTTCTTCTTTTATCCTGCTTTTTAAATTCACTTCCTGTTTGAATCGAATCACAAAAGTATTTTCTCCCTTCATTCTAGCCCTCACCTCTGAACTTTCTCTCATTGCTCTCCTTTGAAGTCTTCAGTAAAAACTATTTTCAATCCCTGGCAGCATGTATCCAGTTGTTTGGTAAAGTCTGAGAGGAAGAATGATTACAAAGCATTAGTGCTTTGCCTAACAGACGGTATTATCAGGTGGTCAAATGGTGGCCTTTTGGCAGGTCTAAAGGAGCGGGTGTCATAAGCGGTGATCTGTGAATAAGTCTGTGTGAGTGTGCGTGTTCCTATTTGTATGTCTGGACCGGTGTACGTGCTTTTGTATCAGTATGTGTCCCTGTGTTCATGCAGGTGTCGGGGTCACAGGCAGTTTGTAGGTCAGCTCCCTGCCCCTGGTGTCACTTTGCTCTGTTTGGCCCTAAACAACCACTAATACAGGACTTCTCTTCTCTTCTCTTCTCTTCTCTTCTCTTCTCTTCTCTTCTCTCTAGTTTGTTTGGCAGGTATAAGTATATGCAAGGCACTGAAAGAGAGGGAGAGTAGGAGAAAACAACAGCGAAGAGGACCAGCTTAGAGGCTTAAAGGTTTTATTGGGCTGCACCATTCTTGGCTGGAGAAAACAGTTGTCATTGGCCACAGAACCACATGGAGCTTTTTTTATTAGCCTAAACTCCTACATAATCTGGGCAAAATCAAGTTAGTTCTAAATGGTAATTAGAAACACCAGAACCCCATGTTTATAAATTTGTGTTCATAGAATCATAGAACGTATTATGAAATTTATGGCAGAAGTAAATAAATCTAAGCATCTTAAAGGATTATTTTATACATACCTGAAGACACAGTTATTATCCCTTGTTTGATAGCTAATGTGTTGTGACGACAGCACAGCAACAACACAGCAGTTATTTCAGCTCGCCACCTCTGCAGCTGTTGAACGTTTTGATGCTGCTTAGTTTGGGTGCTAGTAATGCAGAAGCTAAACATACCTCCTAAAACTGATTCTTTGTTGTCTATTTTGTGTTCATCGCTTGAGTTAGGTGCCTTCTTTATGCTTGAATAATTCACAAGTCAGTGTTCAGTGCCTTAGCAAAACAAAAAAAAAAAAGAAAAGAAAAAAAAATGGTCAAGTACAAGGATTGGACCAAAAATAAGTAGAAATTTTTTTTTAATTGTGGCTGCTGTTGAAAGGCCATGCCAGTCTGCAGAACATGTTATGGCATTATAAAATAGGTATAAAACTTTTTTCTTTCAAATGCACAGAAGATCTCTCTGGAGGCTTCCAGGAGGCATCCTAGTCAGATGGGCAAACCACCTCAACTGGCTCCTTTCAATGTGGAGAAGTAGCAGTTCTACTCTGAGTCCCTTTCGAATTACTATACTTTTCACCCTATCTCTTAGACAGAGGCCAGCCACCCTGCAGAGGACGCTCATTTCCATTGCTTGTATCTGTGATATCGTTCTTTTGGTCAGTACCCCAAACTTGTGACCATATGAGAGGGTTAGATGTTAGATGTTGGATTCAACTCATTGTCATTGGGCACACGATGAAATGATCGTTCCAGATCACTCATCCAGAGACGAGCATCTGCAGTCATGCAGCCAGAGACCAACTAGGGATGTAGATCGGCAAATTGTCAGCTTTACTTTTACACTCGGTTCTCTGTTCACCACGACAGATCAGTGCAGCCCTAGTCCATCTGTCAGTCTCCCATTCCCCTCTTCCCTCACTTGTGAACAAGAACCTAAATATTTAAACTCCGCCACTTTGGGCAGCAACACGTTCCTCACGCAGAATGGGCACTGCACCCTTTTCCAGTGAACGACCATGGCCTTAGGCTTAGAGATGCTAATTCTCATACCTGCCATTTTACACTCGGCTGCGAACCACTTCAGTGCTAGTTCAGGCCACCACCCTATGAAGCCAAGAGGAACACATCATCTGCAAAAAGCAGAGATGAGATTCTGAGGCCATCAAGGCAGAAGCCTTAAGCCTCTTAGCTATGCCTAGAATTTCTGTCCATTAAAATTAGGAACACAATGGATGACAAAGGGCCCCTTGGCGAAGTCCAGCACCCACCAGAAACACATCTGACTTATTGCCGGCAATGCGGACCAAGCTCTTGCTGGAGTTGCACTGAATGGCTTTTAACAACAGGCCAGACACCCCATAGTCCCACAGCACCCCCTCAGGATACCCTGAGGGACATGGTTGAATGTCTTCTTCAGGTCCACAAAACACATGTAGAGTGAATGGGCAAAGTCCCCATGCACAATCAAATAGCCTCGGTTTGCCAGAATCACTTCAAGGCAATCTGAAAGTTTTTTTTCCATGGCCTCACCAAGCTTCTCCCAGAGCTTTTGCTTTAGTCACTGCCCAAACTGCTTTTCTCTTGGCCTGCCAATGACTGTCAGCTGCCTCAGAAATTCTACAGGCTTACCAAGCCCAATAGGATCCCTTCTTCAGCTTGACATCTCCCTTCTCCTTCGTTGACCGCCATCTGGTTCAGGGATTACCACCACGACAGGCACCAACCACCTTGCAGCTGCAGGTCCATGCAGCTGCCTCTACAATGGAGTTGTAGAACATCGTCCATTTGAACTGAATATCAATGTCAACCTCAGCCAAGTTCTGCTGGAGGAGGGATTTGAAGATCTCATGGACTGGAGCATCTGCCAGGCATCCTCACTATAAATTTAGGTGTGCCTGGTCTGTCCAGCATCCTTCCCCACCACCTAATCCAATTTACCAACAGGGGGTAATCATTTCACAGCTTGGCTCCTCTTGTCACCTGAGGGTCCAGGACATGCAACCACAGATCCAATGAAACGATTACAAAGTTGATCATCGACCTGCGTCAATGGGTGTCATGGACTTATGGACATCCTTATTTTCAAACATGGTGTTTGTTATGCACAAACTGTAGTTTGTTCAGTAGTCCAATATTAAAACAGCACTCAGGTTAAAATCAGGCAGGCCATTCCTCCCAATCAGGCCCCTCCAGATTTAACCGTTGTTGCCAATGTGAGCGTTGATGTCTCCCAGTAGGACAACAGAGTCACCAGATGGCACATCCAAAAGCACCTCTGTCAGCATCTCCAAGAAGGCTGGCTGCTCTAAGCTGTCATTCAGCACATCAGCCCAAACAACAGGCAGGATCTGTACCCTGACCTGAAGGCACAGGGAAGCGATGCTCTTATCCACCGGTGAAAATGCTGACATACAAGCAGTAAGCTGAAGGTATACAAGGATACTGACTCCAACCCGCTGCCTCTCACTGAAGGCAACTCCAGAGTGGAGTCCAACGCCTCTCCATGAGACTGGTTCCAGAGCCCGACTATATTTCAACCTCGTGCACTAGCTCAGGTTTCTTCTCCACCACAGAGAGGTGACATTCCATGTCCCAATAGTCAGCCTCGATAGCCAAGGATTGGAGCACTCTCCGACACATATTTTCTGTTTTCTGTGTCCGACACATATTGCACTCAGGACCACTTTTCTTTAGGGGCCCCTGGAATCACTAAGACACACAAACCCCTCCACCATAAGGTAACAATTTGTGGAGGGTGTTTGTATTATTTACCTAACTTAATTGACTCTGTTTTCATACATGGTCTGGCTGTACTGCTTTTTTGCTGCAATTGTCTGTTTTCTGTGTCCAAATCTCTCAAGTGAAGACACATTCCGACTCTGTGAAAAAGAGAGAAGTAGGACGCAGCAAAACTGCAGTAAAAACTATCATTACAGTGGTAGGCCCATCATCGGGTTACTTAATGTAGCAATTTAATGCATCATGCTAGTGTGGGCTACTGCTTGAAATTTTATTTTATTTTATTTTTTTATTTTGCTCTTGTGTACTCAACCTTTTTTGATGCAACTGAAATGTGAAGAGAGGGGAAGAGCGTTTGCCGGCATGCCTGTTGTTTCGGATGAGATGCTCTAGTGTAACATGCAGTAGTTCTGAAAGATTTTGCACCTTTTTAAGAGATGCAAACAGAAGCTAAGCTGAGACTAAAGAGAAAACCCAGCTTTCAAAACAAATGCCTCAACTCAAGGATAACCAGAGAGAACAGCTGTTTTACTGCAACTAAACAAGATCACAGGGGCTTTCCCCGCTGTAAGGTAGTCATCAGAGTCTGACTTTCTGTGGTGCAGCAGTGAGCACTGAGATGCACTCTTTTTGCTTAATTTATGTTAACAATTCAACTAAGCACAGCCAACCAGATGAACAAAATTCTTCAAAGTTAGAGCCAATTGCAGCTAGAGCTGTGTCAGATATTTTATGTGACAGATGGATGAACAGGCAGAGGCCAGTCATTGTGGAGAATAAAAAAAGTGTTGGTGGGTGGCTGCAGATTGTGTTTTTTGCAGTATTTAGTAAGCTGTCTCATTTATGAATCAGAAAAGTAGGCAGCAAACACGATCCCACGGAGCAGGTGGGAAATCTCATTCTCTGTCAGCTCCCCCTCAGGAAGCAGGTCTTCTGTTTTCTATGTGCACTTCTACCTTAGCAAGACAAGTTTAACATTCCACCCTTTTGGCTAGTTAGTTCCTCCTCCCAGCAATTTTCTCTGTTCCTTGAGGGAGTGTGGGGGGGCTGGGGGTAATGGTATGTGTATGTGTGAGGGGGTGGGGAAGTGTGTGTGTATGCATTTCACCTTCTCTTAAAAATTTGTACACATCCTATTATCTTGCTTATTTAGCAGCTTCCTGTTGATCAAAATTGTCTGCAGTTCATTTGACATCAAAGTAATATTTGAAGCTTTTATTGTTTCCTTTACCTGCTGTGTGCAAATAACCTTATAATGTTATCATGATTACAGTTTTAGATACCTAATACTCATTCTCAGTTTTCTTGTACCTCACCCTAACCACATATTCCTTTCAGTGATTTTATGGCAGTTGTAAAGTGACACAGTCAGTGGTTTCACAATGACAATAACAAGCTGTAAACCCCAATTCCCAGTCTGTCATTAGGCTTTCATTAAGTCTAAGTGGCCTAACACCTACTTCTCTGCGATGTGTGAGTATGTGTCTTGTGTTACTTGTGCTGTCGGGGTATAAACTTGTTTACGCAGTCACCTTGGTGGACTTCACTTCCTTTTGGGGTGAAAAGCAAGTGCCCATAACAGGGTTTGTAGGTTTGCACAGATACCCTGTTGACCATTCGTAATCCACATGGCAATAGTTTGCCTTCAAGGTTTCCGACACACAAGATTTCTAAGAAACGAATAACATTCTTCCGATGGTGTATTTTACTCCACATGAGAATCTTTGACTAAATCTACCCAGTTAGTTTATTTTTTTTTAAATCTAACTGCACTGGACTTAAAACGGAAAATAGTATACACGCACTGGCCACTTTATTAGTGGCCATTGGGTGTATACATCTGTTTAATTGCTCGATAATGCATATAGATTGATAGATAGATACTTTATTGATCCCACAAGGAAAATTATTGTGTAACAGCAGCAGGAAAATACAATCTAAAGTAACTAAACATCAAGTGAAAGTGGCAACAATAAGTACTAAATTATACATATCCATATCGAAATAAAATAGATAAAATATAAAAATATAAAAACGTAGGTAACAAAGTGTTATATTAAGGCTGACATTGTACAAGAGGGTAGTGCAAACTGCATTGATAAATAATATGTAAAATATGTAATATATACACTATAAATTAGAGTATGTACAAAAAGAATCCGGAATACAGCAGCAAGAGGATATAATGCAAAATTTTGTCTATAGGGTCTTATGTCCTGACAGGTATGTTCACCTGTCACACGAAGAAGAGTTATTATACAGTTTTGTGGAAAAGGGTAGGAATGATTTCCTGAAGCGTTCTTTATGGCAGCGAGGTTGAATCAGTCTGAGGGAGAAGGAGCTCTGCTGTGTGGAGTGGAGTGGGTGAGATGGGTTGTCCATAATGGAGAGCAGTTTGTTCAGGAACCTCCTGTCCCTCACTGACTCAAACGTCTCCAAATTCTGCCCTATGATGGTTCCAGCCTTGCAAATCAATTTGTTGATCCTGCTGGAACCTCTGGCACTGATGCCCCCCCCCAGCAGACAACAGCAAAGTAGATGGCACTTGCTACCACAGACTGGTAGAAGATCTCCAACATCTTGGTGCACACATTAAAGGATCCTTGGAAAGTCTGCTCATCCCCTTCCTATACACAGCATCACTGTTGGTCCTCCAGTCCAGTCTGTCAGGTGAACGCCCAGGTACCTGTAGCTGGCCACCGTTTCCACGTCCTCTCCCAAGACGTAATGATTCTCCGGAATCAAATATCCAATCAGCCAGTCACATGGTAGCAATTCAGTGCATTTGAGCATGCAGACATGGTCAAAACAACTTTCTGAAGTTCAAACTAGTTAGAGTGGGGACAAAAGGTGATTTAAGTGACTTTGAACATGGTATGGTTGTTGGTGCTAGACAGGCTGATCTACTGGAATTTTACCACACAAGCAGGGTTTACAGAGAGAGGTCTAAAAAAGAGAAAATACCCAGAGAGTGGCAATTCTCCAGGTGATAGTGCTGTTGCCAAAGGTCAGAGGAAAATGGCCAGACAGAACAGGACACTGAGACCGTAAAAGATTGGAAAAACATTGCCTGGTCTGATGATTCTCAGTTTCTGCTGCAACATTTGGATGGCAAGGTCAGAATTTGGTGTGAACAACATGAAAGCAAGGATCTATTCTACCGTATATCAATGGCTCAGGCTAGTGATTGTGGCATAATGGTGTAGGGGGATATTGTTTTTGGCACACTTCCAGTCAACCGAGTGCCAACTGAGCATAAACATCACAGACTACCTGACTATTGTTGCTGCTTTTGTATGTCCCTGCTTTTATGACTGTAGTGTATCTGTCTTATGGTGGCTGCTTCTAGCAGGATAGCCTACCATATCACAAAGCTGAGATCATCTCAGATTGGTTTCTTGAACATGACGCTGCACTCAAATGGCTTCCACAGTCATCAGATCTCAATCGAAAAGTACACCTTTCAGATCTGATGTTTTTATGCTTTCATGTCAATAAGACCAAAATCTTTGAGGAATGTCTCCAGCATTTTGTTGAATCTATGCCATGAATAATTAAGAAAGTTCTGAAGGTAAAATAGGATTCAACCCAGTTCTAGCGATTTATCTGATAAAGTGACTGATGAGTTTAAAGAAAAGTCCTGTCTGTCTGGAAATCACTGAAGGGAAACTTTCGTACTAATTTTTAAAAACTTTGTTTACCTCTTATCTTTCCATTTTTTTATATATAATATATAAAAAAAGAGAGATTCTCCAGTGGTGAAGAGAGATTTTCTCAAAAAGGTGAAAGGTCAGACAAAAACAAATTAGTGTTGAGGACAGAGCTGAACCTGGCAGGCTTTACTTTCTTTCCCTGCTTCATCATCATTTCCTTGAACTCTGTGTTACTCCTTGTGTCCTTATTTCTCTCACTGATTCCTTGGCTCGTGGATGAGTTTGGTTGGCTGTGTTTGTGATAATATTTCACTTCACTGTAATTTTACTCAGGGTGAAAAGGCTTAGAACCACTTTAATTTGCAACCCTGTTTACTCCATTCTTAATCATCGCCTTCTTACCTCATTTTGCACACCAGACTTTATGCATTCCTTGCAGACTGTTTTAATCATGCCTACCCTATTTGTCCTGATCAAATTGTTACGAACTGCAGTGGTTTGTTTAAATATTTTGAAACAAAAACAACAAACACAACTAAACCACCATTTAGATTTCCCTCGGGCAAAGTAGCTCAGGGTGCAAATGGACTGTAGGAAGAGGAAGTCCTACTGTAACTCTCACACACAGCTCACCCACATCTACAAAGGATTGCTATGTAAATGCACCAGTGAATAGGAGTGAATGGACAGGCTTAAAGCAGATTATGTTAAACCTCTTGTTAGTTTAAAGACATGCTGAAGTGAATGGATGGGGATTAGCAGATGTGCTGCTGTGCCGTGGAGGTGTTTCACTAAAATGGATTTAATCCCCTGTCTTTTAGTCAGTTCACACATCAAATAACAGGATAAATGCTTCTAAAAGTGAGCCAGGAAGAGGTAAGGTAGTCTTTAAATCCTAAAGAAATTAGAAAGCAGAGACAATGTGTTTTGAATAGGTATATGCAAAGCCACAAGAATTCGAAGTCCGTTTATATATTTGGAATTTGAGCTCAGACAGCAGCAAAATTCACACAGTTTGCAGATAGGTGTCTGCATTTCTCTGTATGCAGCATGGTCACAGGTTAGGATTGGGTTATGCTTCATCAGAAGTAACTAATTTGACAGCGAGGAAGATGCCATATTGTTTGAATCCAGCAATTATTGCTTTTAAACAGCCATCCTTATCATTTCTATAGTCATTTTGTCCTTGTACAGTAGCACCTAATATAAATCTCTAGTTATAGATAATAGGGGACATGGATAATCTGCTACAAGACCTTCTCTTGCAGTTTGGATAAATAAATCATCCTTCATGTCTCAAGACCACCTACAAAGATCTAGTGACTTCACTCAATTTTTTTTTCTTTATTTATTTAAAGTATAAAGCTGTTGTCTTCATATAATGATATCTCCCACAGCTCTCTTGATATAATTCTATCATAGCATTGTGAGCAATACCAGATTCTTTTCTTGGTTAATCCACATCAGTCCTTATGGCTTCCCAAATATGTTTATTGTGTCCCAGTTTTACAAGCAAAGGATGGCTGCAATCTGACATTTTCAAACAAACACTTTTCAATCAAAGAAACCACAAAAAGGAACCGATCGACCCGGTTTCTCACATACAACACCAAAAATCACAACAATAATGTACAATCAGCTGTCCATAATCAGGACCTTTAAAAAAAAATCGGTGCAGAAAGATGATAGATACATCAGGTTTCAAGTAGTTCAAGTAGGTGTTCCAAGTGTAATAAAATATGTATTTGATTGTGAGATGCAGATATTCTAACAGCACCAGATCAAACACCACTGCCAGACTTTTTTTTTTTTTTTTTTTTTTTTTTTTCCCCCCTTCATT
>VUQJ01014692.1:7934-20498 GCA_015108635.1 Andinoacara biseriatus | reverse complement strand
GCCCAGAGTTTTGTGACATTTTAAATTGTCTCTGTTTTCTTCCTTTGTTTACAGTTGTAAAGGAAATGTGACGCGCACAAGCAACCTTTTCATTTTTACTGTATTCTGATAGCAGGGTTTCTCTTGTCCTCACAGGGAGCTGCAGTACCTGGCAGACCAGGAGCGCATCTCTCCAGCAGCCATTAAGAAAACCACATTGGACAAAGTGCTGCAGCAGCCTGGAGTCACAGTCAGTGGAGTGGCTAATGGGAACGGCAAATCAGGGCTGAGCTTGTTCAACAATCGTGGCTCTGGGCTCAAGAAGAAAACCTGAGTTCACAGAGAGGCAGACAACCGCACACGCAGACACACCAACATGTTACAGGCTTAAGTGTGTCAGTGTGTGCACATGTGGACATTCATACTGTACATCTTAAAACAGCTATTCAGCCATAGAATTTGAAAAACTGACTCAGGGCTGCTGTGAAATGAAATCCAAATTATTTATTGATACTTGAGTGTCATGTGGACTGTGGACCTTGTGGTGACATCACCACATTACACACAAGCACAGATGTACTTGTGCATGCTGCTCACAGTTATCGCCTTATGTTGTGATGTGGGATTTCTGTATGCATACACTCACTGAAGAGCAGAAGTGCATTAACAATCTGTCTGTGTTTTAGCTCTACAGTCTCGAGGGCTGTTAAACGGTAATGACCCAGTGGGCCATCGTGAGGTCCTGGTGCACACCAGGCAGCAGATGGCTGCTGCGGTAACATCAAGCTGTTAATGTATGTCTTTAATGTCTTTTTAAAAAAAACGAAACTACATAAATCATCACTTACCAAATAATTATCGTTTGTTTGTCTGACAGTATTACAAAGACTGAATGCAGATGGAACAAAAAAAATTTTTTTTGTTTGTCACATATAAGCAATAGTCTTCTAACAGATTGACATTCAAAGGTCGTTTCAAATTGTATTATACTTCTGATTTCTTGTTAAAACCCAAAGGCACTTGTTTTCTTTTGGAGGAGAATGTGATGTTAATTTTTGCAAAGGCAACAAGAAACCTTAAATCATCTACACAGTGCATCACAAATCATATGGATTAAGATGGAAAGGTATTAGGTCTGCCATCGGTCTGTCGTGTATTTGTATTGCTCCATTTTTTTGTTTTTGCTTGTTTTGTTTTTTGTTTTTTTTAAAATCCGCATAATGTTACATACAATGTCTATTTTACTTGGTGCATCATGTCAGTATGTCAAAGTTGACATTAAAGAAGCAGACTCGTCTTCTGGTTTTTTGTTTGGTTTTGTCTCTGATTCCCAAATGCTTGTTTTACTTTTTAATAGTTATAGATTACACTGATCTCCGTCAGTTAGTAATTAATATGCACCCTGGCCTCCAGATGGCGTCCTCTGATCAACGTGACCCATTGAAGTGTGCCTGTAAAGATCAAATTACCATCTTCACACCGCCTGTTAATAGAGGCTTAAAAAAAATCATCCCTAATATAGCACCAACCAAAACTACACCACCTTACTTATTGGAAAAGAGCATTAGCTGTAGCGCTATAATTACATGTTTTATACACTTGCCATCCCAAACTCCCCCCCCATGTTGTATATTGTGTCCTCTCGTAGGTCATGCTAAAATTAGACCTTGTATGTGTGTGTGCTTTAAATGATGAGATGTAGACCTTTGGTTTCTCACTGGCCTCGAGGTGTATTGTGATTGGTTGTTTAAAGAGGAAATGCACTCCAATTTTAGATGCTTTCTGTCAGCAGGACTTACGACCAAGAGGTGGGGACATGGTTTTCTCTCCAGATCCAGTCCCTTGTCTGTCCTTAGTCCCGGACAAGATGAGAGACATGAGAGGGTGCAGCAGGTGATGGGAGCCTTGTATTAACTAAAACTATCACTCTAAACTATGGAGGACCAAAACTGCCTAAATAAAAATTAAATATAATTTAATAATTTTGCAATTAAATGCACCAGATAGTAGAAATGTAATGTAGACATAAATGCATTCATAAAATGTGAAATATCTGGTTATTTTCTTTTTGTGCTATGTTATAAGATTAATACTGATTTATGAACGTGTAAGTGTTTATAGTTGGTTGCTATGGAACTTGTTAGGTAGTTCAGTAGTTCCCAGATAAGGGGTCTAACCAAAAGGTGGCGACAGTCTAAGGGGTCATGAAATGATTTATGGTTACAGAAGGCCTCAAATAGAAACCCTTTTTTGTGTAATGGCCTATCAGCCAAACACATTTTAGTTTAAAATCTAGATCTGTGTCCTATACTATAAAGTGAGATCAGCATACTCAGGTTATCTTTCCATTATCTGGATTCAGTGACCCTAACACTGGCGATCAGGATAAGCGGTCACATGAAGCTGGTTATGAACTCGCTAAGTTACCCCAGGGTTTCCCGTTCACATGGAAGGGGTGGTGTTGGCAGCATTTAACCATTCTAAAAGGGGCGATCAGAGAAAATGATCCCTATGAATGCCAACTACTCCAGAGATGTTATCAAATGTTAAAGAACTTTAAAAAAAAAAATTCAAAAAAATACCAGTAATATATAGCACTCTTAAAAAGAACAAGAGATGCAGCAAATCACTATTCTGATGATTTGGCACACAGAGTGATAAAATAAATATTTTAATTCCAGTTAATTATTTTATGGCTGAGTGCACTCTCAGTGCTGCTGTTTATTTATAAGGTGATAGCTGCACATTAGAGCTCTGAAACTTAAATGTATCAATTTAAACATTAAATGGGAGATTTGCATCATGCATGTGCAACCAGCAAATCAGCAGAAACTGTGTCATGTGATCATATCAGTACGGACCAAAATCTCTGAGGAATGTTTCCAGCACCTTTTTGAACCTGTGCCATGAATAATTAATGCAGGTCTGAAGGCAAAAGCAGCTCCACCCCAAGTAGTAGCGAGGTGTACCTAACAAAGTCACCAGTGGGTGGCTCTTACAAGCTTTATCAACAATTAAAAAATAATAATTAAGCAAACAATATTTCTATAATAACTTTTGGGGTTGAAAAGAAAAGGTTATTATATTTATGTGATGTCCCCTAGGGTCTCCAGGTATTATGTGCCTCAGTTTTGTGTTGTATTGTGTTTTGTCCTGCAGGAGCTAACTGGAGGGTAATTAGCCTCATGAGTAATGCATCGGCCCAGCGAGCTTCCTCTTCCCCGCAGTCTCTGACCACCTAAACTACAGTTTGCGTTTTGGGTTCTTTCTTCTGCTTTTTGCAGACACTGCGACCCATCCATACATTATTTACACCATTGTCTTCCTGATAAATGCAACTTCTTTTAAGTTGAATAAGTTTTTGTAAATGAATTCCTGTTTTATAATGTATCACCTCGTTTTGTCTCCCATTCTTTGTCACAGTCTATGAAGTGGACTGACACGTGAGTCATGCCTGCATAAACAATGTGACCAAAATGAATTAACTCTTTGGCTTACAGAGATTTGCCATATATATAAAAAAAAACAAAAAAACAACCAAGACATCATTTTCTTTGCCACCAAAATGTTAGTAATGGTCCCAGAAAAATAGTCTTGCAAATGCTGATTTGCCTTGCTTAGTAAATCTGGCTCTAAACATCGAGTTTTGAATTAGCTGATAGAAAAGGACAGAAGTTCAGGTGCATTTGGGGATATTAAGAGACAGTAGCTACAGCAGACTTCAGGTCTGTAAAGCACTTTTCCAACATTTGGGCCCATCACTGTGCTCCAGGCTGCTACATTTTGGATTAACAAATGCCACTTTGTGTTGGAATGAGATAGGCTTGTGGGTGTATTCAGCCAATACACAGGTGCATAATGGCGAAGTAAAAATGATGGAAGAGGGGTGATGGTTTGTGAAGAGCCATGTCCTCATTATAATTGAACAATTTATAGCTGTTGTAGGATTAGTTTATTTTCCTTAAACTAATACACACACCAGTGTCCCTTGATTAAATTGCGTCCCTCATGCTCTCAGCGCACTCTGGCTGTTTATTTGTGCGTGCAATGGTTTTTCTCTGCCACTGAAGTGTCTTGGTAATCCCTCTTTTATTCCAAAAGGTTATTCTCCGCTTGCTCTCGCCGCTGTCCGTTAAGATTAGCCATTCCTGGAGAGACTTCCATTTGCCTCTCATTATTAGACTTATGTTACCTTTCGATGGTCGGGCAGCTTTGAGCGCCTCTCTTCCACCCAAGGTGAAGAGGATGTGCTCTGTGTCAATCATCTTGACACTGGCTGAGGGTCTAAGATGGCAGTTCAGTGGTAGATAATCCTGAGTGGAAAGTTTGTATAGTGCGTGTGTGTGTGTGTTGGTGTGTGTGAGAGAGAGAGCAAGACACAGAGAGAGAAACATAGAGTATGTATGTGTGTGTGTGTGTGTGTGTGTAAGCGCCCGTGCGCTCTTCCTCAGCATGGGATTTCTATCCACAGGTAGGCCAGATGCTACCTGTCATCCCCATTCAATCAGTGTAATCAGTGACCTTTGCAGTAACACGGTTGTTTGCATATTGTGTCAAGGCCAGGAGGCGTGCCAGAAACCAAGAGGAGTGGATAGATGGAACAAACATCCACCTAATTCCCACCAAAATGATAAACTCACATAGACAAGCGAGTAAATAGGTGTTTGTTTTTCAAGTTCCTCTATTTTTTTTTGTTTTGTTTTGTTTGTTTTTTTTTGCTTTCTATGTACCACAGTGTAGAGTCAGCAATCTGTGTGTGTTTGAGTGTGTGTTCGTGTGTGATCTGAGAGCTGATACAGTATCAGCTTTGTGCAGCTGTATGGTGAAACATCCCCAGAAAGAGGAAACTCTGACGGTTATCACACAACCAGTGAATCTGCATTATGGGCTTCCCTCTAACAGCAACTTGCAAAATGCAGGGCAAAAGGATTCCTGGAAAAACAGACCTTTATTTACCTGATATTTATCTTGGAATCAGACAGATGTACATGTGTGTACATGATGTACCAAAAGCATTTATTAAGCAACTTTTTTTTTTATGTACTCTGTATGCTGTTGAGCAGCATTTTGTAGAACTAAACCTCTTTTACATATGAAAAAGAATCCAAGATGAATTTCAGCTTTAATCCTATAAGGTCAGCACGATAGCACAACTCTTAATTATTTCCCCTTCACATTTCAGTCCAATCTATTTTCTTCTGCTTATTGAACTCAGGTTTGCGAGGGGGCTGGAGCCTGCCCCAGCTATCACAGGGCAGGAGGCACGGTACACCCTGGACAGTTTGCCAGTCTGCTGCAAGGCTGACAGGGAGGGACAGACAACTATTCATGGTCACATTGACACCTACAGCCAATTAACCCAACATGCACGTCTTTGGACTTTGGGAGAAGGCAGCATACCCACACAGGCACACGGGGAACATGCAAACACAGAAAGGGCCCAGCTGGTGTATTTGAACCCAGGAGCTGCTTTTGCTGCTGCAACAGTACTAAATACTAATGTACCACCTTCAAGTATAATTTTTTATTTTTTGTTTTTAGTTTATTTTACAGGAACAAGTGTGTTTTGATGGATGTTGGCATAACATAAAGATGTAAACATGCTCTTTTTTTTTTTCTTTTCTTTTTTGCCAGTCATAGTCATATTTTTTTGTGGTTTTCCTGCACTAACTGCTGTAGCTCCAAACCACAATTTGAAAACCACTGGTCTAACCATTCACAGTGCGAGCCTCAGATATACCCCTAAACGCTGTACGTTTTGGAGGAAAGCAAACGTGTCTTCTTTAGAATGATAATCTTTGGACTCCCACTGTCAAGACTATGAAGAATAAATCTCAAATTTCAACAGAGGGGAAAATTTTTATTTCTATTATGCAGACTGGTCTATTTCACAAAAAATATACATACAATAACACTGGATTAGCTTGCTTCAAAAAATAATGAGCATTAACATCTATGGTGTCCTTTTCAAGGGCTCGCAGTCATCAGCAGTCTTGGCATGGGTGGTTTTTAAATCCAATTCTACGCTGAACTGATGTATATTTTAGTCATTTTCCTAAAAGAAATACCAAAGACATATTTTGTCTACTTTCAGCAGCTTGGTAGAGATTTACTCCTCAAAGGCCCGTGGACGGCCAAGTGGAAATAATCGGTCAATGAATATGTAATACCAGCTATCCCTTATAAACTGAGTGGCATTATCTGGAAATAGGCTGCTAATATTGGCAGAGTGCTTCCTTGTCTCGCATGTGAGGTCATTAATTCCTCCGAAATGCTAATGGATATTGATACACTAATGTACATCAGCCCTAACAGTTTAATTTTGTTTGCATTGTAAGAGAGGATTGGTAGCTAATGATGGTTTTATGGTGTTACAAAAAAGAGAAGGAAGAGTTGCATGACTCTGACAGCTGGCCAGACAGGTGCTCTTCAGTGGGGTAGAGAAGACTCAAAATCCCATGTGAAAGAGGCTAATATTATAATAAAGTGCAGTTTATAAGGATTTGGCTTGTGTAAAGGTGAGCCAACATGTCCAAGATTGTACTGAAGTGAGCGGCAATAAAAATCTTGAAAAATAAAAGAGCACAATAAGTACTAGTTACATTTAATAATTAAATATTTATAGCAACAAATGTTTTGTTTTTCGCTCATCTGCCTCCACACGCAGATGAACTTGATTGACATGCCATTCTTTTTTTTTTTCTTCTTCTTTTTTTTACTTTCTTTTTTAGTTAATTTTGTACAGAAAGAGAACAAACCAACACACGTAACACACATGAGCACCAGGGCCAGCAACAGAAGGTCAAATTGCACATCTTAATTTGCAGGTACCTTTCTGTTTAGGGATATATGCACATACACATGTATTAGATGCAGGTTATAGATCAGCCAGATTCCCAAAGTGTTCCCGGTTCACAACAGTCAACTATTATAAGTCTTTGGGTGTATAACGGTGCAATTCTTCCCAGAGCCTCTCTCCTATTGAGAACATCAGCATCTCCATGTTATGGATGAGGTTTATAATTGACATGCCATTCTTAATTCATGAGGTTTATTATGATGTCAGCTCACCCTTTGCAACTATGACAGCTTCAACTCTTCTGGGCTTTCCACAAGGTTTAGGAGTGCGTTTATGGGAATTTTTGACCATTCCTCCAGAAGTGCATTTGTGAGGTCAAACCATGATGTTGGATGAGAAGGCCTGGCTCACAGTGTCCGCTCTAATTCATCCCAAAGGTGTTCTGACAGGTTGAGGTCAGGACTCTGTGCAGGTCAGTCAAGTTCTTCCACACCAAAGGGGCCATCGCCAAACTGTTACCACAAAGTTGGGAGCATGAAATTGTTCATAATACCTTGGTATGTTGAAGCATTAAGAGTTCCTTTCACTAGAACTAAGGGGCTGAGCCCAACTCCTGAAAAACAGCCCCACTCCATAATCCCCCCTCCACCAAACTTTACACTTGATACAATGCAGTCAGGCAAGTACCGTTCTCCTGGCAACCACTAAACCCAGATTTGTCCATTCTCCTTTGGATTTCCAGATGGAGAAGCGTGATTCATCACTCCAGAAAACATGTCTCCACTGCTCTAGAGCCCAGCTTTATAGCACCGCATCCTATGCTTTGCATTGTGCTTGGTAATGTAAGGCTCGGATGCAGCTGCTCGGCCATGGAAACCCATTCCATGAAGCTCTCTCCACACTGTTCTTAAGCTAATCTGAAGGCCACATGAGGTTTGGAGGTCTGGAGTGACTGACTGCAGAAAGTTGGCAACCTCTGCCCACTATATACTTCACCATCCACTGACCCTGCTCTCTCATTTTATGTGGCCTACCACCTCGTGGCTCAGTTACTGTTGTCTGCAAATGCTTCCACTGTTATAATACCACTAACATTTGACTGTGGAACATTTAGTGGTGAGGAAATTTCTAGACTAGACTTGTTGCACAAGTGGCATCCATCCGGTACCACGCTGGAATTCACTGAGCTCCTGAGAGTGACCCATTCTTTCACAAATGTTTGTAGAATCAATCTGCATGCCTAGGTGCTTGGGTTTATATACCTGTGGCCATGGAAGTGATTAGAACTCCTGAATTCAATGATTTGGGTGTGTGAGTGAATACTTGGCAATATAGTGTATTAAAAATACATTTTGCTCTCTCAGCGCAATGTGTGCAGCACCACAGTCAGTTTCTCTACAAACTGACAAGCAAAGTCATTCTTGGTAATAATGCTTTGTCACATCCTTTTTTTGTTTTTTGTTTTTTTAAGAAGCGTATGATTGTGATATGTAACCATGAGAGTTGGATAATTACAGGCAGGTTATCATCTTTTTGAACTGCTGCTTTCTGTAAGTGGTGCAAGACAATCAATTTACAGACAAACAGACTCAGTGAGATTTGCCACATAACTTTGCAGAATCATGTGAAAGACTCTCTACCTGTGCAAAATAATTTTGATGTTATTGTTATTCTGCTCTTCTTTGATATACACTCACTATCTACTTTGTTAGGAACACCAGTTTAACAGTTTGTTAACGCAAATTTAATCAGCCAAGTGCATGGCAGCAACTGAGTGCATTTATGTATGTAGACATGGTCAAATAACCTGCTGAAGATCATATCGAGCATCAGCATGGAGCAGAAATGTGCTTTAAGTGACTGTGAGCATGGTATGGTTGCTGGTGCCAGATGGGGTCATCTGAGTATTTTAGAAATTCCTCATCTACTGGGATTTTCCCACATAACCATCTCTAGGGTTTAGAGAGAACAAGCTGAAGAGAAGAAAATATCCAGTTAGCAGCAGTTTTCTGGATGAAAATGCTTTGTTGATGTCAGCGGTCAGAAAAGAATGACCAGACTGCTTCAAGCTGATAGGAACACAACAGTAACTCATTACAACCAAGGTATGCAGAAGGGCATCTCTACACACAGAAAAACAATGAGGCAGGTGGGTAGAAGCAGAAGACCACACCAGGTGTCACTCCTGTCAGATAAGAACAGGAAAAAAAATTGTACGGTAGAAAATTGTAAAAAAAATATTGTTGGATTAGATGAGTCCTGATTTCTACAGCGACCTTCAGATGGTAGCGTCAGAATGTGGCATATCCAACATGAAAGCATGGATTCATCCAGCCTTGTATCACTGGTTCAGGCTGCTGCCGCTGGTGGAGAGTGGTGAAAAAAACCTTCACCGTCACCAGATCTCTATCCAATAGAGAACCTTTGTGATGTGGTAGAACGGGAGATTTGCATCATGGATGTGCAGCTGACAAATCTGCAGCAGCTGTGTGATGCTGTCATGTTAATATGGACCAACATCTCTCAGGAATGTTTCCAGTACCTTGTTGAAGTTGTGCCATGACGAATTAAGGCAAAAGGAGTCTAACCTGGTACAAGCGTGACTTAACAAGTGGCTGGTGAGTGTACATATGTAAGTCTAGACTTGTTTTATACAGGCTTGTGTTTAATTAGTAGTTTGTGTGTGTATTACTATTTATTCTTTGATTATTGTGAAGCACTTTGTGATTTTTATTTAGAAAGGTGCTTTAAAAATAAATTTAAATAAAAAATAAACTTACTCAAGTGTGTGCACATATTAATTCATTCCTTCCTTCCGTCTTTGGAACCTTCTAGGATAGCAGTTTGTGTCTGTAATTGTGTAATATCTCTCTAACCGTTATTATAAAGGTATCTGTCATTGAGTTCTTTATTTTAATGTCTCTATTTACCCGCTTTTATAATCTAGTCCCCGTTTCAGCTGCATGTTCAACACAAACGAGTAAAATTCTCAATATATATATAATACTATTAAAAATAAACGCGTAATAAATATATGGCTCATTGTCTTTCTTTTGTCTAGTGGTAAATTTTCCATTCCCTCTGAGAGCATCACTGGTTCGGTGTTAGATGTGTTATTTTTATGTCGCTGCTCTCTGTCCTATTGTTGGATCAGAGGTTCAAATGTTAGCTCTAAGTATAGAGATGTGCACAGCTGTCGTGTCACACTTTCCACGCTGCCTGTTGTTGAAGCACACGGTAGTAGTGTCTCTTTAAATGCGGGTTGCGTAGAGCCTTCATGAATGAAGCCACGTGATCCAAACATCATTTGACGTCTGGCGGCTCCGATCATAGACTAAAACAAGCGAGGAAGGAGTGGATATATCTGGAGACCTGCGAGAGAAGGCGTGAGCGGAAAAACATTTCTCCAACTGTCTGTCTTCTCCACACCAGGTCGACGAACCGTCGGCGGACGCCAACCTTTCGAAGGTTCGGTGGGCGAAAGGCGCCGGTTTGACTTTTGGTGAGTCAGCTTTGAGGAAATCAAAACAGAAATTTCTTTAGAAAGTGCTGAATGTAGAGGTGTTGTTTTGCTGAGTGTGCACGGCCGCCGCCGCCGCCAAGTGCGGTCGCGCTGCCGCTGCTGCCGCTGCTGCCGCCTGTCCCGGTGTGCGCGGTCGCTGTTGTTACCAACCGCGGTCCCGTCGCTACTGCCCTTTAAACAACAGCAGTAGTCTGGCAGTGCTGAATCATCATCGTCCAGGTCTTGGTACATGCGCTACCGAAACGCGGTCGGTCGCTCGAACCGCCACGCATGACCGACCAACCGGTGATTTCGTAATAACACAGACAAAGGGGGCAGGTTGTGTGTGGCTGTCGAGCTAAAAAAGAAGTGTCGGAATTAGATGGCCGCGCGGAGACGCGGCTGTGCCGGGGGATTCCCTTGTTTTGTGGCTGCTAAATGTCAAAATATAGAAAAAAGAGAGAGAGAGAAAAAGATGGAAGTAAGGAGAGCTGGGGAGGTATAGTAATAACTTAAAGCAGCGAAAACTCCCTCGGCAACAACACGTAACCTCAGCTTTTTTCTCCGGCTGTGCCTCACTCGGAGAGGCGGCTGCGACGCGCTCACAAACTAGATACATCCGGCCGCTGGTTCTGATATGTAAAGGTTAGTCAGCTATTTGTTAGCGATGCTGGGATTTGGGACTCTCATATATGAGCCTCTGCTCTGCTCTCTGGTTGATATGTGAAATATCAGAATATGTGAATAAAATAAAACAAAACCAATAAAAAAGGCACCCCTGGCTGTCATGCTGGTGGGTCAGTAGCTGTCAGAGGTCCAGCGGCTAGCTACAGAGGAAGAGAGACAGCATCTTGGCCGAAATACCCGAGCGACTGTTTTGACATTTGCTTTGTGTCAGCCGCTTCAGACAGCTGCGCGCTTCATCACTCTGCAACAGTGAGTATTTTCTAGCGTTTTGAGGACTTGTGCTGCACAAAGTCCACTCGGTTTTCCAGCCCTGGTTCCTATTGCTGCCGGCTGGGCTCGCGGCAGAGATGCTGATTCATCACAACGTTCCTGTTCTCATCGTTTGCGCGAGCAGAGCGGAGGCACGAGGGAGCCATGGCAACATGGCACCGGCGGCGGGCGGGCGGGCGGACAAAGGTCTGGCGTAGATGGAAGCAAGGAGCGCGGTTCATGGCGGTGAAACAATAACGACCCGGTCACCGAGCCGGGGTCAAGGATGTGTGTTTTAAAAAGTCTGCTAATGTGTTAATTTTGGTAGCATTCAGTAAACACTAGTGAATTTATGTGCACTGAAGCATGACGTTAGTTATCTGGCAGCCCCATGAGGTTTGAGTACCCTAATCCTATGTTTTCGGGGGGGTTATGATTGCCCAGACTCGGGATGTCTAGAAGCCAAAGGAAATCACATTCTGATAACACACAGTTGTGAAGCGGCTACCAACAGCAAAGCGACCCGAAGTGACACGCGGGGTAGGGTCAGTGACATGCGGGGTTTTCCAGCGACGACCGGCGAACTTTTCTCAACTTCAGTAAGATCTAATGAAGAATGAGAACGGAAGATGGCAGCTGATTGACATTAGAGGGTTACCTAGGCAACCGGAGCTTGTGCCCGCTAGATACCGGCGGTCAACTACAAAACATGCCCTATGAGCGAATGGTGGGAGCTTCAGACCTCACAGCGTTAACCCCTCATGACTTTATCTCGCTCTTTAATAAAGACAAATAAATTATTATCTACCAAATTAAAAAAAAAAAAAAAACTTTCTGTGTCAATTCATTAAATATACAGACGCAAATGAAGGCTGAGGGGAAGGACTGATTCCCATGGCGGTTAATGAACCCACACTGAGACGTGTGCTAAAAAAGGAAGCAATAATGCCTTGCAACAGAATTTCCTCTGATTGATCTCTTGCGGATGGGCCATTATCTTCTGCCTATGAGCGCTGCAACTCTTAAACACTGAAGAGTAATAGGGAAGCTCTGTGGGCACAAGAAAAACAGAAACTTCACCCCCTAATGACTCCATATCAGCCGCTTTAGTTGGAGTCAGCACTCTGCAGAGTGTATCAAAAGTATGTAGTAAGCAAGTTGGCAAGTACTGTAATAGAGGGTCATAATGATGAAACAGTTGTATCAGTATTGGAGAGAAGAGCACCACCAACAACCCTCCCTCCTCACTGTCTTTCTTTCGCTCTTCACACACACACAGACGCACACACACACACACGCTAGTGTGACAGTCTGAGCCAGGTGCCTTTTTTTGGTTGTCTTCTTTTTT